>JAOVVB010058147.1:0-14449 GCA_028570985.1 Heterobranchus longifilis
ACATAAGGCTACCTCATTATTTGACACTTTGGCCATGTTTAACGTGACCACACACCATTGTAACCTTATATAAATGTCAGAAAATAAGGAAAAGCATAATAGGTCCCCTTTAAAAAAAAAAAAAATAACAGTCACAAATCTAAGTTTGACCACATTATGGGTCAAGAAATTTGGTCAACACACTTCTCACTCATTTCCCCTTGGTTTCATTGTTGTCTGTTCTCACAGTAGTGGCTCTACTAGGTGGCTGGAAGTCCCTGTCGTACTGGAGAGCAGCATTTATGCTTTGTTCATTTACAGTTTCTTCGTGAACTTCACAATAGTTGTGCAGAACAAAACAAGCATTGATAACAAAAGGAAGGTCCTCCAAGTTAATGTCTATCGCCCTCCTCAGAGCCACAAACCGTGCCTTCAAACGTCCGAATGAACATTCGATCACCATGCATGCCTTGCAAAGTGATAGCCCATAATACTGCTTCTGTGGGGTAACTCTACCATTGGGGTACTCTTTCATGAGGTATGGCATCAGGGGATAAGCTGGATCACCCAGAAGAAACACAGGGACAGCATCTTCGCCCTCCACCAATTCTTTAGGGCAGGAGAGAATTGTACCATCTATTAGGTCACCACTCAATTTTGAGTTTGCAAATATGCGCGCGTCATACACACTACCTGACCATTTGACAACGACATCCATAAAACAATACTTGTAGTCACACAGCGCTTGTACATTCAAAGAATGCTTCCCCTTTCTGTTGCTGTAGTCTGTGGATTTAGCAAGAGGTTGTTTTACTTTGATGTGTGTGCAGTCAGTTGCTCAGGAAGATGGTGATGGCCTTATAGACTTGTCGGATGATGACTGAAACAACTTGTCAGGATAGTCCAAAGGCATTAGTCTTCCTTCGTCACTCAGGTAATACAACGTGCATGCTACCTGTTGGAGAAACATTTAATTTGTCAAACTTCATTGATAAAATTGTCCCACCAGGCACTGGTTCTTCCCTGCCTCACCCAAAACCGGCACTCCATGTAGGGCTGATAACGCCGCTGGACATGGGAATTGCCGCAAAGCGCTCGAATAATAGCTTGCCTCCTGCGCATGTAGGCTGTAGTAGCATTATAAAATGCAGAATTTAACTGCACAACAGCTGCTAGCATAGACAACAAAGTCTGCAACGCCTGTAATTCGTTCTCCATGTTGAATTACCCACTGGTAGCAAAGATAGTTTATCCACCGTCTCTGCTGGTAGTCAAGACTGTTGTCGTTTGCTTTCTTCTGGGAAAGGGTCACATGATAGGGGCGTGATGAATCAGGGAAGGATACGTCAAGAAGCGAACGTGTATGTCTGCATCATCATTTCCAAACGTCTCCATATTCGCCCGTATACACTACAATGCAACCCAAGAGTTTTCAAATGAAAACGGGGTCAGCAGCGTCTTCAAATGTGTGGATGTGGCCTCTGTGGTATGCGAACAGCCACTCCGCCTTCTGCTTCATCATCATAATCATCATCCTCATCCTCATCATCCTCTACCACCACCTCCTCCTCCTCCGGCTGTGGGATGTTGCGCTGTTTGTACAGTTTGTGCAGAATGGCACAGACAGATTTCCCCATGCAGCACATGGAACCGACATTTGAGCTGCCCGATGGTGTTTTCAACCACACAGCGGGTTTTCTTGTGGGCTCTAATAGATACAATGTCTTGGGTGAGACTGTGCATGGGCCTACATATTATTATTATAATTATTATTATAGCCTCAGACCACTCTCCTGTAGTATCCGGGAGTTATGTGTTGCGCCTGGCCACTTGGCGGCAATGTCAAGGATGTGGTGGTTGGCATTGAGTTTATCCTCTTGACACCCTACTTTTTTGTGAAATACTCGTCTATTTTGCATACCCAAAGGCTTATTATAACATGTATGATGCATAATTTGAAAGGTTACTGTTACAGTTGTGTGTGGGAATGCAGGTGGTGGAAGACCCAGATGCACAGAGGCAGGAAGGTTGAAAATAAAGTGAGCTTTTAATGAACAAGCTGATGAAACATGAAAAAACAGGTGGAATCCAAAAAATACAAACACTAGAAAAAACTAAAACACAAGGGAACTAACATGAAGCTAACCAGACAAAACTCGCAGGGACAGGCACAACGCAGTGACAACATCAAGGAACCGACAAAGACTGAACTCAAAACCCAGGGATTAATGGTGCATTCCATTTGTACTGGGAAGTCGGAATTTCCGAGTTCCCAGTCGGAAGTTTCAACTGGAACGCCCCCTCAAGTCGGATTTCTGACTCGGAAAGTCGGAGGATCCTCACAACCCCCGAGTTGATTTTCCAAGATGGCTGCTCCGTGTGTAAACAGTAAGTAGAAGCTCCTGTAATATTCTGTTTATTAGCATTTCTGACTTATTTGTGTCACATTAAATCAGTCGTATACATAGTATTGTTCAACGTATATCTATGGAAAGGCTGCTGCGGTGTTAATATGTGCAAACTACCATGCAACTGACAAAACTAACAATGGCTAACAGTAGCTAGCTAGCATTTGAGCCGGTTTGAGCAAAAAACTCCAACTTCCCTCGCACTGAAATTGGTGGAAAAGTCAAACATGCTTTTTAAAATAGGATGATATCAGATAAAGTGATTATAGATTCTCTCAACATCGTGTGTTTCTGCCCTCCGTCACCACACACCAAACATAACAAAGGATTTCATGTATTGAATATGAGTGAAAATTATTATTTGAAAATAATTTCAAAAGTATAGGCTCTACAGGCTTTTCCTTAATGCAACCACACAAGTTTGTCTTTGATAAGGACATGGTAGACTTTTGTTTTGTTTTAAATGCACACAGATTCGCCCTAAAACACTGGTAAATAGGTGCCAAACCTGTTGTGGTTGTATGGTTTTTCCTAGGTCTTCAGTGACCTGTTTATGGGGAAAAGGGTTTTGAAGTAGTCTACAATTTAATTGTGAATGAGTTCTGAACATAAAGAGCACTGTTTTGGTCCAAAATATTTTTTCAGGTAAATAAATAAATGAATGAGAAATTAATATCGTGGCTGTGATGTAAACAATGTATTTTTTTTTCAGTCTATTTGGACAGCAATGTCGGCAGGTTCGTGGATCCCCAGAGGAGGACACCATTTCCTGGCCTTTGATACCAGGAGGCACACGATGTGTCTACATACTACCTCAACACGGACTGCACCATCGTGGCGAAGCTGGTTGAGGCTGAGGACAGTCACACCACAACAGGTTAGATAATAATAATAATAAAATAACAAAACTACTAATAATAATATTTATGTTAATGATGTTGTGCTGGGGTGAAAACTTAACAGAAGAAGCTGGCGATACTTTCATTTCGTAGACTGCAAGATAATGAAAACAAGCACACCCATGATCAATAGCAATTGCAATACAAGGTGCTGAACAATAATGACAAAGGCTTTTCGTCATATAAAAGCCGTGGGCTCAGACTCACTTCCAAAAGAAACTCCTCCTTGTTTCAAAAATGTAATTAATTTATTTCACAAACTCAAAAGTCTTTCAAACTCCATTAACTTCATAAATAAACAAAACAAAAAAGTCACTAAAGGCATAAAAAAGGTTCCCAATGTAATGCGGTCAAAAGACTACCACGGCTTCAGCTGGTCGACATTTTATTTACCAAACCGCACCCACATTTACCTGCATCTTTAGCCCCCAGTGGGGTAAATATATAAGAAATAAATTTCACCCAAAACTATAAACACATTCATATATATTAATTTGGATAATAAAAAATAAAATATGCTCATAATATTTATCTCAAAAGGAAAAAAATAATATTTACTTATAAGGGCTACGACAAATACTAGCGACAAAAACAATACCATAAACACAAATACAAATACAAAAGAAATACTCCAATACAAAGAAAATTGCCTACCTGTGTGTTGATGCTGTGGAATTTCTTGCGATTCACAAACACATGTTCATCATGTGCAATGATCCGGACATTTGTTCCATCTATGGCACAAACGACACTGGGTATTTTGGAAGACTTGATTTTTATGAAAAACTTTTTGTGTATCATGAACCTCTGCAGCAGCATCTCACTTCATAAAAGAGATTGCTCAATAAGCAGAATATCAAATGCTTGGGAACTTTTCTAAGAACAGATAAATCAACATTTCTAAGCTCTGTTATATCTGTTATTTTGATTTGTCAGTAAACCCCAACACATCCCCTCATGCACTGACAACACTGCAGAGATTTTGCACCTGAGTGCCTCGTGCTTCATCTACTCCTCAATGAGTACGCTGGGAAATTCAAAGGAGTTTCACATCCCATATATCAATCATTTCCCCATCCTGGCATGTTCTGATTGGAACAATTGTACCATGACTGTCATTTACCTTCTAAATCAAAAAGAACTCTGGAGTGAATTGACCCTGTCCTGTCAGACAGTGTTGTCCATTGTCTTAGCTGAGATCAAGGCTTGATAAAGTGAAGGTCATCCCCACTGTCTGAGGCTATCTGTTACGCCGTAGCAATCAACAAAATCTATTTTCCATCACTGCGGAGGAGAAGGAGAAGATGGATTTGATGCACATAGACAGGTATTGATTTGCCAATTTCCAAAGGACAAACAAAGTGGTCTCCCAACTGTTTAACTGTTGTTATTTGCCTCAGTGATGTCTGAGTGCCAGCGGGAGTTTCATACAATCCTTAAGCACAAATACATTTTTCAGTTTTGAGATAAGTGACAGTATCTAAGGATGGAGTATTAGCGCAAGAAAGAGGACATATTTTTCTCGAATTACAATTAATGATTCAAGTGAGAGACAACGGCAAGCCATCTGTCTGATCAGAGCACTCAGGCAACACAAACCATCTACATTTCATTATCTCCGCCAGGCGTAAGCCTGGAAGGAGATAATGAGTTTGGTCGCATGTGTGCGTGCGTGAATGTCTGTCTGCCCACAGCTTCATCTGTCATACTACTGGACCCATCAGCCTAATATTTATTGTGCACATGTATGACTGTATGCTCAAGGAACTCTTGTGGTTGTGGTACTTCACAATTTTTGAAAAACCCATGGTATTGACTTTACCATTGACTCCTCATTCTTAAGTGAACAACAACTGCTTCAATTACACAGCTAAAGGCGAGGCTCACCTGGTAGAGCATACGCCTCAAATACAGGAAGACCCAAGTTGGGTCCTACAGAGGTGGAAAGACTCCTTAGCATTCAGAGAACACGTAAATGCAACAGGCTAGCGAGCATTGTATTGTGTCATTGAAAAGATCCCGCCTTCCTTTCTCCCATAGGCTTTTTGTTGAGGGAAACAGGGAGATGCTAACTTCCTGGTTGGCCTAAAAAAATATGTCATCCCTGGGGTGCCCTATTACAATTCAATAGTAAAGATTAAAAAAAATAAAAAAGCAACAAAGACCCAAACAATTGAGACAATTTGAGACAAAACAAATGCTACTTAACAATCTGTACCCTGTAATTTATTTATTTGTTTTCTTCTCTTATGTATTATTTTGTTTTCTTTGAATGCTTATTGCATAATCCCTTTACAGCAGTCTTTTGTAAATAATATCTTAGCTCCCTGGCATTTTGTTTCCTCGTTTTGTTCTTTTAACTTGTTGTGTTGTTTGAATCTGACTGTTACCAATAAAGTTGGAAAAAACAAAGCCATGCATGCAGGATTGTGGGTGCTCTAGCCGCACTGAGGATATGGAGGATACACACTATGGATGTTTTATAAAACCTGGATATGGTGCAGCCACTCAGCCTTGCAGCACGTTGTTTTTCCAGTGGCCACTCACTGTACTGCAATGAAAAAAAAACCCTGCAGCCCAGGGGTCTATTTGTCTATCGACCAACATTGTAAAAAAGACGTCTGTAAAACTGTTCACAGGACACCTCAAAACTGCAAACAAACTCCATTATGACTCTTTCTATTTGAATTTTGAATCCATGGACTGAATAGGCACCATTTTGGGATCTGGTATCCAGGTCTTATAATACATCCATGATACACACATGTATCCATGTAACAAATGACTGACATAATTTCCTTCAAATTCAGCCATTGAAGGATCCTTTCTTGACTTTGAGAAGCAGCTAACTGTTAGGAAGGATGTTCTCATGAGACGTAAGGATCTGATGTTGAAATCATAACCTTAGATGAAGATATTTTTATTAAGTAACATAAATTAAAAGACATGTAAACATATAGTACCTCAGGCACTTTGAGGAGCTATCAAGTTGACCTTTTTTACGCACCTGTAGCTGGCTTCTCGGCTCTCTAGCTAACCAGTCCACAATGCTACTTCACATGGACAGCTTTCTAAAAAGTCCTCACATCATTCTAGCCAGTGCCTGTCACAGTAAAAAAAACATGTCTAGAAAAGTAAGCTAATTCCCACGTGGTGTCCCGAAGTGTCTCTGCTGACCAGCTTCCTCTCAGCTCTCCTCAGTCAGAGTAGGCGGCGGCCTGTCCAGGATGCTTGCCAGTGTTTTGAACGGCTGTCCCCAGTCACCGAGGGAGCTAAAATCCCCTGAATCGTCAATAACCCACGACTCCTCTATGGAGCTGAGCGAGCCAGCCACCGAGCCATCGCCCTCGTAGGCGTAGGTCGCCAGCGAATCGTACGGGGGGGCAGCGTAACCCTGCTGACTTTCCTCCAGCCGCTGTGCGATGAACTCCCTGATCATTTCGGCATCGCCCTCCGTCACTCTGCCACGGGAAGAGAGCGGGGCCTTGTCGTTCACGCCGGCGATGACACTGGCTGTTTGGCGATGGATATCAGGCGACCGGACGTCGTCGCAGCGGCTGCTGAGATGCAGCAAAACTCCATCTCCGTAGCCATTTTTCTCTTTCTTGGAGGTGCTGCTGTGAGTGCTGGTACGCTGTGAGTGTGTGTTACGCAGAGTGCCCATGTCAAATGCGCGAGTGTCCGCCTCGCCACCGCCCTCATCGTCATAGTGAATGACATTATCACGGATGTCCTCTTTTGATGTCATCAGAGTGTCTTTCTCTTTGTGGCGCCTCTGGCCCATGTATAATGCTGCCATGACTGCAAGACACAAAGACAACAGATGATGGGTTAGTTGAAAAATATCTATATATGCAGGATTAATTAGGCCCATTCTCTTTCTCTTTTATTTTCTCTCTGATTGTCGTTGAGTCAGGTCTGACTGGATGTTGATTAAAACTTGTATGTGTACCGTTCTTGTGATTATAGCATGTTTCAAATGATTCTGACTGCATAGGTTTTGATTCTATAGGCTACCAACGCAGTGTCACATCAAATGGGGTTTTTCCATTGGCACTTTTGGCCGCGCCGCGCCAAACCCATGCCACACTGATTTGCATTTCCATCACCAGCAATCACCACCAATAAATCTATTCTGATTCTGATTGTTTTAGGCTGAAGCTATAGCTTATAATGCCTATCCTTTTTACATTACATTCTTAGCCAAAACCAAAACAGAAGCAAAAAAACATAAGCAAGCAAAAACAGTTTCCAATTGTTTCATACACAATGACGTTCATACCTGAGTTTTGTATTTGTTTACCACCTTGTCTTTGAACATTTTTTTTAATTTGCAAATTGAATTACGCATTTTTGTGTCACAACTATTCCATATGTTTACTCCTTTTACAGATATGCATCTAGTTTTTACATTTGTCCTTGCCCTCATTTTTTTTAAACACACCTGTGCCCCTGAGTTCATACTGGCTCTCTCTAGTTTCAAACTATTTCTGAATATAGTTTGAAAGTGAATTATTGAGTGTTTTGCACATTATCTGTACAGTTTTAAATTCCACTATATCATAGAATTTTAAGGTATGTAATTTAATAAAAAAGTGCATTGGTTGGTTCATAATAATTTGTTTGATTTATGATTGTTATGGCTCTCTTCTGTAACATTGGATTAGTGTTGGGTCAAACGTGGGTCGTAATTACTGCTTAAACAAACAACACCTGCTGTCATAAGAGGATCGTCTCTCTTTAGGCCACTGCACAGGGAAAGGTTCAGAAGTGCAAAAGAAAAAGAAACACCTTGATTGTATGTGTTCAAACAGTACTCGGTTTAATCAAGCTGCCTTGGCAGTCTGGGGACTTGCTAAAAACCACTGCTATAAAAGGAACTCTTAAATATCCAGCTTGTATTTTATGTCAGTAGACAAATGAAAAAGCTGATGGATCACAGAGTAAAGTATCCTGATGGCGGGGTCTAACAGGGTGACACTTCACTCCCAGATCAGATTGGGGGTAATTTGCAGTGCTCTCAGCTGGAGTCTGTACGTGAGGGATACAAAGTGCCGACACTGAGCGTGAGCCGCTTTGAAGATGGCGTGAAGAGGAAGCCCTGCTGCTCACTCAAGTCTCACAATTCTTCTGGGGCACACAATATTGATTACACTTTTGTCCTGGATTGCTCTCTAAAGTTCTGCTGTGAATGCAGGCTCTCACTTTTTGACATTAATACACAACCCTACGGACAATGCAAGGGGATATATTGTAAGGTGTTGTAATTCCGGATTTCGGATGACTTGAATTCCTTGAGGCATTTTTTTTCTACTTATAGTTTATACCATGATTCATTGGTTATAATAGCACAAGCCATAAAATATGTTTTAAATTTCCAGTTTAATTCAATTACATTTTTATTTATATAGCGCCAAATAACAACAGAAGTTATCTCATGACACTTTTCAAAAGAGCAGGCCTTTACTATTTAGAGTCAGTTTCACCCATAGACTGTAAAAAATAGTGGACAGAGCTCCCGGGACTGAAAAGTGATGCCTTAAACTTGAATTCTTTCCTATGGCCAGCAGGGGGTGACCCCACTGGTTGCAAAAAGACTGTTGAAAATCTGCAAACTTTCCCTTTTTAGCGGTTAGCTTAGCACAGCGCCATTGAAACGTCACTGGCACTGGCTTAACTGCATCATCCTATCCAGCTCCGTCCTCTTGTCCAAATATGGTAACATCCGGTTTCAAAAGCCCAAGATAGCGACAGCCAAAATGCCAAACTCAAGGCTTCAAGACGGTAGTCGACCAACCAATGGCTGACGTCATGAGGGCTACGTCCACTACTTTTTACAGTCTATGGTTTCACCTATGATGTACAAATGAAGCTTCATGAAGCAATAGTTGTATTTGTTGACCCCACTAGATGGTGCTCATGGTTTAAAGAAAAAGGTGCAAGGAATGGCAATTCAGTGTGCTTTCAACCCTTTGTTGAACAGAGAGCACCATCTAGTGGGCTCAGAAAATAAAGAAAAGAAGCTTTATTTGGTCATCACTAGTTGAAAGCACACTGAATTGCCATTCCTTCAGCCTTTTTCTTTAGGAAAGAGCGCCATTTAGTGGGGTCAACAAATACAACTAATGCTTCATGAAGCTTCATTTGGACATCATTCGTCAGAATCACTTCAAGAAACCCCTTTTACATTACATGTAGTCAGTTGATCCATTGTTACTATAAAAAATTTTTAAATTAGTGCAACTTTAAATTGTGTTTTCATCACAAACAAGCGACGGTGGTTCTGCAAAATAGTGTCGGGAAGGAATTTGTTTTGGTGAAACATTTACATGAAAATGTTGTAGACTTGACTTTGACAGACTAAGCCTACCCTCATTGATATAAATGGGGTGGATAAAATAATAGAGACATCTGTCAGTGTAATGCAATACAATTCAACACCACCACAACTACATCCTCCAAAATGAGCATACAGTTGAATTAATGCCTCTGAAACAGTTTCAACAAAAACTGAACATTATAGCCTTTATGAAGATAGGATTTATTGCAAGAAGTTGCATTTACATCGCCCGCGGAAATGCCGCGAATGGCCACAAAGTGCCACACTCATGTTGCTGTTTTTGGTCTATTTTTTCTGCGTGCCACAAGCGAATCTGGTAAGAAAACACACTGATAATCTATTATAAAGTATAAATTATATAAAACATATTATATATGATCTGATTCTGATAAATGATCAAATATGCATCCCATGTTTACCAACCCTTTTGATTTTCCTGCCCCTCTCCCTGCTGTTCTCCTGGAGTTTACATTCCCCAGATATGTACCTCCACGTGATGATATTTCATCCTCTATATTTATTAAAACTAGTCTAGTATAACTGCTGTTGGTGATTGTGTTTTTGAATTGCGTATTTATCCACATATTTGTCTGTTGTGTCTGAACAGTAACAGACACGAACACACACGAACACACACACACATGCACACACATCGGTTCCGTTCAGGATTCTTGGAACCTTGGTGCCATTTGTGTGAGCAGAGGAGCAGAATCACTTGTTGACCGGCGTGAAGAAATGCGCTAGTGGAAACAACCAGGCTACTGCTTGCCCGAGAATTGACAGATTGGGGAGCTTCAGCAGCCGATGTAAACCCGCCGTTAATTAGCATTGAGGATATCATCAAATGGGAATACAGAATGAGGCCAAACACTTCTGAAACCAGCAGTGCCCATGTTGCCACACATTGACTGCACCAATGTTTCCAAATGAAGCTTCATGATGCATTTTCTTTATTTTCTAAGCCCACTAGATGGCGATCTCTGTTCAACAAAGGGTTGAAAGCACACTGAATTGCCATTAAACCAAGAGCGCCATCTAGTGGGGTCAACAAATACAACTAATGCTTCATGAAGCTTCATTTGAACATTACAATTTCTCTCTGCAATTGAAAATGTCATCAGAAAACATATTTTATAATCAGATAGAAATTCTACACATACAGGTTTTAGACCATAGGGGGTACTAAAGCTACATTTTGTCTCTGCCGCTCCCTCTGGCCTGGTTTATTTCTCTACCTTTAATTTACTCACTCACTCATCCTCTCTTCAACTTTTGATAACGGGCAGCTTTATTTGTCCACTGTGTGTCCTGTCTACTGCTGTATAATCAATTGGAGCAAGAAAATAAAGGCAGCTGCTTTAACCAGACAATCAATGGGTTTAAAGTGGCCTGTGAGGCCTCCTCTGCCTGGCCCATGCCACCACTGCTGCTGCTTACTGCAGCACTACAGCTCCATAGACAGCTTCTAAAGATAGAGAGGTTTTCATGCTACATCTCTGTTGGACTCCAGTTCCGTGAGAACTGCCTGACATTTCTTTCTTGTTGTACATTACAATTCCAACACGACTTGTTGTGCACAGTGTTGAAATTAGTTAGTTAAATTAGTTTATTTAATTAGTCAATTAACTTCCTTATTTCAGTCATAGGGTCTACAATCTTTAGCGCGTGGTCTAAAGTGCACAGCACAAGTATATTTAGGGCGTGACCAACTCCACTTTTGCTAGTTAAACGGCGCATAATCTGGGCGCAAGCTAAGGCACAAGGTTCAAAGGGGTTGTATTTAGTCTCTTAATTAATCATAGGTGTGTTTTGGGCGAACGGTTTTCTGCTGAGGAAACAGATCTACTCGTGCACGAAGCGGCACTAACTCCAATGTAAACCCATCCCCAGTGATATTAGATGCTCAGGGCAACTGCTCCGGAAGTCAGGTGACATAGTATAAACAAACACAGGACTTTCACCCAGAAGACCGCTGCTCGTGTCCCAGGTGAAACCAAAAGTCTTCAAGATATTTTGTTGGATCAATATATTTTGTGTGTTTATATAGTAACATTTGATGAAAAAACATTATTTATGACGCAATTTCAATACTTTAATCAATTGTTATGGTTTATTGACTTACATAACCTTTTAGCTTATGTTGTACAGATTTTAGCGATATGAAGCATTTGAAGATACTCCAAGAAATCACATCACAATAAGCAAAAATACCAATGCAGGCACTGGCGGACCATTTCTATTGCAGAGCTCAAAGGGTTAAACGTTTTTATAAAGATGTTCCCAGAGGATCCTTCTTCTCTGTGAGAAAAGAATACCTGAGCTTCTGGATGGACTGTGTTTGCTTTGATTCAGTTGTTGAATGAATGTTAAAGTATTCTATAGTTGGAGTCAAGCTTGGAAACATTACTGGTGTGTAAGCAGAAGCCTTCAGTATCCTGCTGCTTTATCTTTAATCCAACCTAAATCACAGAACAAAAAAAGCCTTCTGTCTTCAGGGAGATCGTTAAATCGCCTGTTTCTCCAGCTAATGCTAATGTACAGTATCTAAACACACATCTTTGATTCTGATTCACATTGGAGCTGTTTTGCACCAAACATCAACAGGCCATCTTTGCTTCGCATTAGGATTTATATCGGCCATGACGGCACTATTGAACCATGATTAAAAGTAACTGCACTTCTTTGCAACTAATTGCTATCAGAAATGTTTTACATCCAGCACCATTCAGCCACATCATTAAACACGTCCTCTAGATCTTTCTCATGATCTCCAAGTAAGATTATCATCTGAATTCTTATGGGTAATTCTTGTATGAAAGGCTTTCTGCTGTGGACCTGTGTTTTTTTTATTGATTTATTTTGGCCTGTGTATTGTACTGAAGTCAGAGAGCTAATGATCAAAGATCTCATGATCCAGGGTTTTAAAAAAAATAAAATTCAAGGACTTTTCAGGCCCACTTCCCTCAAATTTAAGGACCCAACACAGCAGTTTGAGATACAGATCAATGTTCACTACTGCTACAACAGAAGATAATTTTTATAAAGAGAACTAGCAGGCTGGAAGGTTTTCACCTTCCAGCCTGTGATCACACAACTGTGATCAACCCTGTCTCGTTCCCGTACAACAACAACGACAACAACAACGACAACTACATATTACAACTGCATTCTCTATTACGTTTCTCCCAGATTGCAGTCACAGTTTTAAACACTTTGTTAACTTTGTGAATTGATACAAAACTGCTTGGTTTGGTATAGGAAAATATTGTGATTTGTGTTAAAATAAGTCTGTTACATAACAAAATATAATTACTTTGTTACCAATGTTGATTTTTGGTTTCACCAGGGACACAAACCGCAGTCCCCTGGGTGAAAGTCTGTTTTTGTGACCCGTCCATCTACACCGACCTCGTCCCCACACGGGGACTGTGATTAGAAACATTTTTGGAATACATCAAAAACAAATATATTACGTTTCTCCTCGAAACGTGATGTAGAATGCAGTTTGGTTGTATGGGAAGATCATTTTTAGGAGAGCAGGCTGCTGCAGGAGACATGCAGACAGCAGAACAAAGACTATTTACTAATGTTACGTAAAAATAACTTACATTTCTATTCTTGCACAAAATATGTAAAAGCACTTTCAATGACCAATATCTAGTTCTGTCTACTTTCAAAAACTTTTTTTCTTCTCAAATTCACAAACTTTGAATTATTTCAAGGACCCCCAGTTTGTAGTTTTATAATGAGTTCACATTTTAGCACTTCCTGTTCCCTTGTATCAAAGTCAATGTGTTTCTTTATTGTGTTTTCGTTTAGACGTCTGAAATAAGGTTGTGGTTAACACAAGCTTCAGAGATTTTAACGTTTTGTTCTACAACATAAAATATGTTGGTAAATACCCCGCTGGTGAATTTAGAAGCTTTTACGTGTGTTTAAAAAGGCGGTAGCTAACAATTAGAGGTTGTCGAGGACATTAAACATCACCGTCAGTTTAGTAGTGGTGTCGGTGACGTGGGCCGTGAAATGTGACCGTTGGTGTAGTTCCTTTATACTAACGTCTAACGTTAGCTTTTTACTTCTGGCGATTGCATTTATGCTTCTAAAATCATAAAAGTGGTGTTCATATGGGGAGATTATCTTGCTAGACAAAACATGTAAGTATCATAAACTTGTGTTCACCACAGAGCTTATGTTCTGTAATGATCCAAAATCCAATTCAAAAATCCCATAGGCTTTTGGATGTAGATGCTAACTTCTGGGTTGGTCTACAAAAAATATCCCTGGGGCTCCCTATATCATACTAGAAAGGTATGCTGCCATTAAAAACAGTAAACCACAGGATAGCGAGTAAGCTTGCTAGCTAACCAGCTGGTAGGACGGTAATGAGCTGATACATGAGATACGCAGTGGATCAGTAATGTAACGCATCAATGTCAGGCCTACCCTGCATCGTAAATACAACCTGATCTCACAGAAATCTGTGAATTGACCATGACCTCTTAACACCGAATTATGTGGTGTGTCACATATTGTAATTTTAACCGTGGTCGGACCATGTCATTTTAACACAATGTCATCATCTGATTGAACCTGGGAATTTGCATGTGCACCACGGCAAACAATCTTAATAGACTTTCCATTGACATTGTTGTCGTGGTGGGAACACGTCATTTTAATGCAATGTGTGACACCGCCACGTAATTTGGTGTTAATATTTGAGATCCAAAACAACACGTATTCAGATACAGTTATTTGGGGGTCTCATTGCAGTGCTTTTTAAAATGGTAAATAGCTAAATAGCATACGCTACAAGCTACGCT
>JAOVVB010058156.1:0-45729 GCA_028570985.1 Heterobranchus longifilis
ATAAACTATGGAAACAAAAAATATATAAATAACGATCGGCCGATATGCGTGCCAATCGGTTAGATCGATGGCCTCAATAAAGCCCAATCAAAAGAGCCCTAGAAATATAATTGGAATTTCCAATTTTATTTCTATGAAAAGAGCCGATCACACACTAGCGCAAAATCCCGCACTTCCCAGTGCACATTGAACGCAGCGTCACCACGCGCAGCGAAAATGGCGTCGCCAGTCTGGCAAGTGTCTGAATCGGTCTGAAACGGACAATAAATGTGCAATTTGCAGCGTGTGTTCCAAGGAAATCCCTCGCGGAGGCACACAAGCAAACAGTTTCAACACCACGAACCTCGTCAGACATTTGAAGGTTAGTCACGTCAAGGAATATGACGAGTTTACAAAGTTAGCTAGCTTAGCACCGAGGCAGAGAAAGAGCGAGCGCGTGCAGCAGCTAAACCCATGAGCTAAACCCACAGGCTAAACCGCCCCTCACTCAGCTGTCAGTGACCGAGACATTGCTACTTTTTCCGAATAGTGCATGGACATTTACACCGCATATTCAGAATATGCGTTGGTTGTTGTACACAAAGCAACAGTTTACATTGGTAGGGCAGGGGTAGAGGTGCATGCACAAAAGAAAAGCCCACGTTTCTTGTCGGACATCTGTGGAGCAGGGTCCTGTCCCTCCCCGCAGGGAGAGAAAGCGCGGTCCCGGTAAGCAGCGAGGTGTGGGGGTGCTGTCCGTGGATGTCCCGGAGCCGCGAGCCACCTTCACATGAAACTTTTTAAATTAAGGAGAAAAAAAAAATATATATATATAAACGAACAGCATCCCAGATACAATACAAATCACATACAAAACATGCATAAACAAAACAGAAAATGCCACAGGATCAAATTGCAGACAGAAATCATAGATTCAAGGTTTTAATTGCTTTTTTTGTTGTTGGAGTATAGAATTGACTTAATGTATTGTTTGGTTTCTTTTTCCAAAAATTAGAAACAATGGTTTATGATTGGAAAATTTGGATTCATGAATATGATACTTTGCTAGTAGTAAACACATTCACATTCACATGAAAAGTGAATATGAGAAAAGGTCACAATGCTGACCTTTTGTATATATATATATATATATATATATACACACACATACATATACATATACATATATAGACAGCTGCTTGCAGGCGGGAATATTTGTTGAAGACTCATTTTCATTAGCCATGTAAATGGTTTAGTAGGAATATTGTCTTTTTTTGGAATAATGGCAAAAAACGGAATATTGTTTTGCATGCAAACGTAGTCAGTGATGCTGCTCAGTGGATACCCCCTATCTTTCTCTCTCCATCTCCCTTCTCTTTATCTTTATCTCTCTCTCTCTCCCCTCTAAAAAACTGGGGAAATTGAGGGTTGTCTGACTTAAAATAATATGTATATTTTGGCTATAGCCTTTTTATGTTGCAGTTTTATAGTTGGAGTAATGCTAAAATAATTTGATAAAGGCCCTGTGTTTTGTTACATCTATTGGAATTAATTTTTGTTGCCTCATCATTTATTTTTGTAACTTTGTGTTGTGCACATTTAGCTTTTATTCTAATTTTTATTTTATTTTTTTTATAAAGTTTTATTTATTTTTCCACATAAAGCTATTTAAACTGTAAGTTGTGTCTCTAAGAGTCTCTAGAGAGAGTGAAATGTTGCACATGGTGCTCATTTAGCTATTTTTATAATATTTTTTAAAATAAAAAATATATTTTTCTACAGGAAGATATTTAAGCTGTGATATTTAAGGGTAATGTTGCACACGGTGCCTGCTAATAAAACAGTTGTCAATTCTACTTCCTCATTTCTTAATTTTAATAATGCTTAATATACAGTGGTAAGAACAGTTAAATAATGGTACACGATAAATAGACGACTTACATCCTGTGATCGATGAACAGTATTGGCTGATACTGCTTCCATCGATCGGTGATCGGCCCCAAAAATCCTGATCCTAACACCCCTTAGTTCTGATCCTTGCACGTTATGTTCATTTTGCACTAAAGTTCTGAATTAAATGAGAAAATACTCAAAATAATAGTTTAATTCACACAGGGATACTAAAATAGGCTTTACCATGTGGTTATTTAATGTAAACTATTTATTTATTGAATTACCAGAAAACATGCTGTATCGTGATCTATATTGTTATTGCGATATGAAATGACCTGTATTGGGATATAAGATTCTGGCCATATCATCCAGCCTACGTCCATAATTTTTTTACAGTCTATGGTACAAAGTAGCATACAATAGAAATACTCAAGTAAATCACCTCAAAATTGAACTTAAATACAGTAAATTACCACTGTGTCCCTGACCTTATAAATAGAGAAAAAAACTGAAGTATAAAAAAAAAAAACTACAGGTGAGACTCTGCCCATAATTTCTAAAACATCCAATCAGAGCAGTTTCCAAACTTTTTCTCAGATTCTTATGAAATGTTTTCTGGTATATTTTGTGAGTTTATGGTTGTGTTAATAATGCAGTGTTGTCTCCGTGCTGTGGAGGTGTTGACTGCTCTGTCTCTGTCCAGCCTCCTGTTACCTGCTGCCTCCAAATAATTCAGCACACCAGCTGCTGCTATATTTATCCACAAGGACACATTTACTATTTCTGTCATCATCTGAGAACAGAAAGAAATGGATTCCCAAAAAAATGGACATAAATGAAGATTAAAAACCTTTCTCTGATTCTGTTGCAAAACAAATTCATGACAACTGTCTCTTACACAATAAGAGGCAGGAAATGACTGAAAAAGGTGATTGTCACAGAGCAGTTTAAGCACAACTTTAACTCGATGCAGTGTTGAATAAAAGAGACGTTAAATTATGAATTACATATTCAAAACGGCATAATTTCATCGCTTTGTTTCGTCAAAAACAAAGCCTTATGCATTCACGTTTCCTTTGCTGATGTGGTTTTATTTCATCAAAATGTATGTTTATATCAAAAGTTTATGTCCATAAAAATGTTGTATTGTATTATTGACAACTGCCAATTATTATACGTCCTTCCCCTTTTGTGAAAAAATAAGATATATAAGAAAAAAAGTTTATGACCATAAATAAACTCAATTCTTTCACCCTAAGAAGTTTAGTAGACTAATGAATTAATGAAATCCATGGGTATTGTTTTTTTATCGTCATCGCAATATCAACTTTCGCAATAAATGCATCGCGAAAGACTGCGACATATCGCGAATGACACTCAGGGATTTTTTGAGTTAGTTGAGAGTATCGTTAGAAAACTGCTCTTTAAAATGTAACTATCATTTAAAAAAAAAGGTGCCTTTTGTGTTCAGTTCAATGTTCAATTTGTTCAATAAAATGTCAGAAATAACTTCCTTTCAGTTTATTGTAACTGAACAAGCAATTTGTTGTATTTTAGCAGAATACTGAAAGCAGCAGAAAGGCAGAACGACAGAACTGTTTATTTATCGCAAGTCATATTGTTATCGCGATGTTCTTCCTCATATCGTGCAGCCCTGCGATGCACAGTCGCACACACACACTTGTAATAAGCTTTCAACTGATGCACAATGAAAACAGCATGTGTTGATTTGGGCCAGTGCCACTGAGTCTGGATTCTTTGTCCCCAGGAGTTTGTTCTGGGAAACATGATGCCCAACAAATGATGAGGGCATCAGTTGAAACATCCGTATTGACTTTGTGTTTATTTGTACGCTTACATGCATTTACGAGCATGTTTGTATGCAATAAATAAAAATGTGCTCTGAGGCAGTAAGTGATGATTAAAATCAAAGAGGCAAAACTGAACCAATTTGGTTGTGTCTCAATCCAGACCAGATGTGTTCGATTGGAGCAAACATCCTCTGCTCTGGCTTTACTTTATACTTTACATGGGCTCTTGATTGATATGCAGACAGCAACACTTAACAACACTTAGCTTGAGGCTGGCTGAGTGTGCGTGTGTGCGTGTGTATAAGTGCACTGAGTCACCTCCGTTTTTTGGTCAATGCCTAAATTCAAACCAGTGACTTCCTTTCCTTTCTCTTAAATTCAAGATACAAATCCTCATGAATGAGTGTGTGTTTGACAGGCATGTCGGGCCTACGAGCAATTCATGGTTGACCTGGCTAAGCTGATCCGCACTGACCGGAAATTGCCCATCAATGAAACCCACATAAGAGAGGAGGTGACGCGAGTTATGGACCTGGAGAGGGACATCGCCAACGTAAGCGTGCATTCTCACTTTTTTTTTTCCCAGCAGAAGCCTAAATAGTTGGAGAACTTCCTCTAGTCTCGAAAAGAGACACTGAGAAACTGAGGAAAGGTGATTCCAGCAGCAATGCGTACCTTATCTTCTATCTCAGCTGCACACAACAGGAGGATTTTGTGAGCAAATGACTTCTGACAGAATGACCTTCTACTCCTCCATTTGTTACCCAAACCTCTCTCCCCTGCGTGTGTTTGTGGCTCCAGTCTGGAGCAGCTGTTGTGTAAAACAAGCTGTTAACCACCCTGATCCCCACACAACAACTTTTCTCAGACATCAACAGGTTTCCACAGTCCACGTTTGTCATTCAGTGCAGGTTCTACGCTGTGCTCACTGCCACGCTTCACTTGCCCTCCACTCGGCTGCTGGCTTTTACAAGGCAGTCGCACCATACGAACTCTGACATTTACAGACCTGAAGCCTCCTGGGACTCCAAATATGTTTGTTGCTGCTGGACCAGCACTGCAATTGTAAACATGTGTCAGGAAACAGGAGGGTTATGTTGTGACAGCATTTTTGATTTTCCAACTCTCTGTCTTACTCACTCCAAGGCAACTGATACCCCAGAGGACCGTAACAACCCAGTGTTGCTTTACAACAAGATGGAACTCGGCGATCTGAACGCCAACTTCACCCTTGAGGTGGAATCGCAGGTAAAAATAGACTCCTTTTCTGTCAGAATTTGCTGTTTCTTTTTCACCTTCCTTCCTCTTTCTAATGTTGTTTTTCTCCTCTTTTTTTTCTGTGCTTTTGATCTTGAAGGTATTTGACTGGAGTTACTTCACAGCTAAAATAATGGATACAGTCAACATCAGCATCCCTGACAGAGAGAAGGTCATAAACTACTCCCCCAACTATTACAGAAGACTCAACCTTATCTTAGACCGATACAACAAGAGGTGTGTGTGTGTGTGTTTGTATGAATCTGTAGTTTTGTTTGTGTATGATAGCCTGTTTGTGGGGGCGGGAGCAATGAAAACAGCTGCTCACCCATTACTGATATATCATAGCTTTGTGTGAGTAAGAGAGTTTCTCTGAACATCCTTCCTCTCCTCACAGGGATCTGCAGAACTACATGGTGTGGCGTTTTGCTATGAACATGGTGGTGGGCCTGAGCAGATCTTACAGGGACACCAGGAAAGCCTTCCGCAAGGTACACCGCCGTGACAGCATGAGCATTAAACACAAAGTACAGCTGAGGCTGATGGGAATGTCATTCGGTTTGCAGGTATTTTGTCATAAACCAAAGTCAGACTTTGACCTGCTGGTGGTACCTGGTGAAAACTTAAGGGATCACAAATGGTATCTAACTAAAATGGAAGGAGTCTCTGTCTGTCTGTCCTTCGATGTTCCTGGCTTGGCGGGTGTATTGCCGAGGATCTAAGGAAGTGCAGTGTCAAGTGCGAGCTCTTGAGATCCATGGGACGTATTTATTAGCAGTGCGTTGTGTACATACTGTGTAGTGTATTAAGAGGGTACACCTATTAACTGTTACACTGCCAAAAGGCATGCAAGCTACAGCTACAGCTCAGTACGTCCAAGAACAGATGAGGAAAGAGAGACCGATGATCAGGGCTGGGTATCGCTTCTCGATACATTTAAGATATCGGCCAAAATAACCCAGTACCAAGTAGTATTGAAACCTCTCCAGTCAAACGGCATTCTATCGTTTTTGTGCCAATATCTAGAAAAAAACGTACTATTTGTATGGTTTTGCTTGCAGCCAAGCACTGCAAGTGTTCTTCGATTTAATGCGACGTGTGATTGACCAACTACCGCAGCTGCTATAACCCATACAGTCTGTGGTGGCAGTTCAGATATCAAATTTAATAATCAATTGTTATTGGTTATCACTTTAAGGGTAGACTACTAGTATTGGTACTGTTAACGTAATTTTTTTTACGAGATGTTGTATTGTAGCAAAAATGTCAAACATCAGTAACAACACAAACATTTCATGCACCAGCAGTGTATACGTATCGGAATGAACGCTTTTGTTCCTGGAAATATGGTCCCAAATAGCTGTTAGCATAGTATACTAGATACTGACAGGAGAGGCATCTGTGGTGTACTGCTCAGGATCCAATGACCCAGTGTCAAGTATGAAGTTGTTGTTGTTGGATGTGCGGCTCTTGAGGCCAAGCATTCATCCTGTTCCGAACAGGCACATTTTGAATGGGCACTGCACTAGTTACAATTAATTCTAGGGAGTTTTTCTATTCTATTTCTAGAATGTCTGAACCTATGATCTCTACCAAATTTCATGGCAATACATCCAATAGTTGTATAAACATTTCCCTCAAAAACAAAAATGTCAACCTCATTGTGGCGCTGGATGAAAAGTCAAGGTATCAGAATCAGAATCAGAATCATTTATTGCCACTTGATGTCACGGTGCATAACAAGAAACAACACAAACATAGAACCAAAAAAACAAGAGAAAAGCAAAAATATGTACAAGTGAGAAGAAAGCTCCAAAGACAGGAGGTGTGATAACTCCAAAATATAAATAATAAATAATATTACAGTAGGAATATGTAAACAGTATGTTCTGTATGAGAGCTGTATAGTTTCGAGGATATATACAGGGAATATTGACAGGAATGTGCAAATGTTCTCAGTATAGACGGTATATGAATGTGCTAATAAACCAATTAAAAATAGAAATAAAATAAAGTAAGATTGCATTAATGTAATGCATCGTGTTATGAGTTGAGTGCTCCGGTGTGCAAAGATTATAAAGTGCAGAAGTTTGTGAGTGTGCAAAGTTTACAGATGTGCAATTAACGAGTAGAAGTAGTAGTATTGCCATGTAGTTTTCACGTGCAATGAATTTGTCTTGATGTCACGGTGCATAACAAGAAACAACACAAACAGAATATACACAAAACAAAAATAAAAACAAAAACAAGAGAAAAGCAAAAGTATATGTACAAGAAGTTGCTTTAAACTACGCGTACGTGAACACATGACGCTGCCTGTGTCCATACTCAGAAATTAACACAACGCGATGTCTTCTCGAACGGGCGGTCTATTAACATATTTTATGGATGTTTCATATTATATTTAATGCATAACAATAACAGAAGAGCAATTAACCCAAATAGTGGATGCAGTAACTGCAGGAAGTTTGTGCAAAATTTGGATGCATTTTTTGCAGATTATTTCCTGTGAATATGACATCACAGATGATGTTTCCTCTTTTTTTTTTTTACTTTGAATTCAATTCTCTGTATGTTTGTTTTTTAACAATCATACATATTTAATAGTGCCCTGATCCTGTGAGGTTTTTGGAAGTTTCTATTGGAGATGTAGAAGAATTTCACATAAAGTTTGCATCTAGTTTTCTTTTCCATTTGGAATCCTTCACAACCAGACTTTATATTTAGGATTATTAAACCAGCCGTCGGAAAACTTGTATTTATTTACCCGTCGTGTCCGTTCAGTCCACACTTTGTTCTGTCAAACAGGAAGTAAATTAACCGCTGCTACAGTACATATACTCAGATGATTTTCACTTCATATATTGAATAAATAATATTAGATTATTGTACCCCCATATTTCTTTTTTTAAATATTCAAAAGAGAAAATCTGAAAATATTCCAACTTTTTTTCTCAATATTCAGACTTTTGGCTCCATGAAAAACACTCTGCTGGTGTGTGGTGGTTAACTTTGTCTTGTGCTGTTTGGTGCTGAGCAGGTAGAAAACAGCGAGTTTATCGGTTGTTTGCTGACATTCTGATTGTGATAAAAGCAAAGTGGGTGTCATCCTCTTAAATTATCATAATATCAGTGTTAAGGCCAAATTATTATTAATATAACCTGATAGTACTGCAGATTGGTGGGTGTTATCATAACAGGAGAAATCTTAGTTAAGTTAGTACATTCCTGTGATTATCTATCTCTTAATTATTACTGTGTATTGTCGCTTCCTTGTCCAAGGCACTTCACATAGAAATCCATCTATGATAACAATAATGTACAACATATGACATACGTGATCTACTCGATTATTTTAATAAACGTAAACAGTCCTACCTGTCAAAGACCTTGTATTGTCTCCAGCAAAGTGTGTAATCCCTCTGTCCTGCTCACCAAATCTGCAGGTGTCTGAGAAAAGAAAGGGGATTACCAGGATGGTTTTAAATGGTCATGTGTGGACGTAAGCCTGCATCCAATTACAACACTGGGATTACCATGCCTTCCCATGTTTAATGACACAACCTGGGATTTCTTTCCCTCTCAGTACAAGACATCCTTACAAGTTCTTGTGCAGTGTCATGACAATGAGTACTCATGGCCTATTGTATTGACATTCTGTTCATTATGCCAACCACTTGTTTGCAGGTTTTGTTTTTCGACAGATACCTCCACCCAAAAACTTATTCAGAGTGCCGAAATAAATATATTTTTAAGATGGATGTAGTTTTAGCTCTATACTTCTAAGAGGCAGAAATACACACTTTCAGATCCAAACACAAGAAAGGGTTAAAAATTAATCTTTGTAATTCCTGACCATGGCATTTCTAAAATGATAGGATCAACATAGCCTGGGAATCCAGCCCTATCGGCTAAATTCATGTTTCATTCACTTGCATCGGGCTGGCCTCCCTCCCATTCAAACAGATTTCCATCAACTACAAACTTTTATGAGACGGGTTTAAGACGATGACTGACAGACAGAGGAGAGGCTCTGGCCCACAGTCTGTGGGCATAAACAACAAAGATGGCTGCTGGCGGTACCCATTCACGCAATGCTCAGGAAACTCAAAACCCGTCATTTTTACCCAGACACATGACTTTTAGGCCTGAATAAGTGAAAAGTAAATATACTTGTCCAAAGGACAAGTGCCTCAAAAAGTTAATTTCGAGCCCTGGTGGATTATAAATGGATTATAATACATGAGTGGCTGGAGAAGTTTAAATGGGAGTTTTGATCATTTTCAAGCTTTGTTGTAAATAAAGCTGCCTAACAGCCTATTTTCTCAATAACTCGTAACTTAATCTAGTGGTGCATTGTCAGATTTTTATTTTATGAATTGCTTAACCCATCAGTATTTGTGGTTGAATGTTAACCATGAAACAAGGCCTGAAGAACATTAAAATGTCAGTTAATTTTCCCTTTTCATCACCAACCCTCAGCCATTTACATTGTGTCACTGTGCAAATTTGCAAGATAAATTAAGTTAGCAAACTTGAAAAAGACACTCCCTAAGTTACATATTACACAGTACACAGTATTCAGTGTTATTGGTTATGTCATAGTATTACACTCATGTGTTTCTCCTAAAGCTCATATTGTATCACGTATCTCTCACTGTGGTGATGAACTGCAAACATCAGTCACCCTCTCACCCTCTCTAAAGGAATCTGAGACGCAGAATAACAAACAGCAACAACAGAAGTCAGATCACTGCTGATACCAAAATAAACTCCTTCAGAACTGTGCAGCTGCTTTCACTGAGGGCCTGCTCAGAGAGCGGCAACGCAAACAGAGCACTCACTCTGTCTGGATACCCCATCACCAACATCAACAAACTTTACTTTCATTGTTTTTATATATTGTATTGTATTGTATTGAATTGTATTGTGTTGTAATCTGTTGTAATGTGTTGACCTGTAGTATTGATAACATTAGGGCATTTGTATTAACCTGCCCAGGAACAACAGATGAAAATTAGCTATTTTGCTAACTCTGGCACATTTACATTGAGGTGGCAATGTTGATTAATCAATTGGTCAATCAACAGAAAATCAATACACAACAACAGTCTGAGGGGAGTCATTTTACTTAAATATTTTAGGTACATTTTCCTGATTATACTTTTATTTAAGTAACATTTTCAATGCAGGAGTTTTACTTGTCACTTTTACTTGTAATGGTTAGTTGTTGTTGTTGTTGTTGCTCATTTTGTGAGCATCCTATTGTCATTCACTTTTTTGTAGTATTTTTTCTAAATTAGTGTTTAGTTTAGTCTTTTTGTTTCTTTTTTATGACTTCATATTTATGGAGGTCCCATAAGTCTGTGGATGACATGTCTTGTTTTTAACTATCTGGATTGTATGCATGTTTTATTTGTGTGTGCAAAAATAAATAAACAATCCAGATACTTCCTTCACCACTGCCTGTGTTGTCTTACTATAATAACCACGTAACCTCCTTTGGCATAAGTTCTGCATTATTATTTTTCCTGAAATTATACATTGTTTTGTTTGTCTTATTTCGCTACAGAGTGATGCATCTTCCAACAGAGACCACCTTGGTCTCAGCGGGTCATGTGACGTTAAACACACGTTCAATGAGACGTCATCACGCACGGAGCTACAGTGTAAAATGAATTTGAGGCGGAATGAGACTCGGCTCGCTCAACAAAACCTGAAATTAACTTCATAAAGTGCGACTGATTGGAGCTCAGGTCAGTTACTTTACACATTAACAACAATGTTTTATTTTTATCCCCCGTGGGAGAGCAGACTGTCGCCTTAATGTACTTAAGTTGGCTAAAGTTTCAACCGGTGTCCACGTTGACAACTTGTTTACAATGGAGCCCATTCATCCGCTAAAGCAACGTTGAGTTAGCTAACGTTAGTCAGACATTATCGAAACTAACTTTAACTGTGAATACAACGGGGTTTTTAAATCGGGTATGTCAGATATAACTAGCTGTAGTAGATATTACTATTTAGTAACGTCGTACTTTTTGATACAAGTTGTCCCGATACACAAATGGACATTTGGAGCCAGTAATGTTAATAACGGTCCGTATTTAAATATCCTGTAACTTAGGTATGAGCAATAACCTCATTAACAACACTACACATAACCTCTCTTCTCTAACAAACCAAGGTAACGACACTGTAATAATCCTATTAACGTGGTAAATCTGCAGTGAAATAGTCGTTTACAAGTGCAACGGTGATGGCATTAAAACGAGACTACGTATTAACTCACTGTTACTGTACATTACACTGTAACTACATGTAGGCATGGTACCGTAGGAAAATCTCACGTCACGATTACCCTGGCCAAAATAATTGCGATTCACGATATTATCGCGATAATCAAAAATCATAAAACAGCACTAAAACACAATGGAATCACTTTACCTTACATTTTGCTTTGTTGTGAATTCCCCCCCCCCCGAAATATTAAAACTTTTTTTCTCATAAAATTACAACATTAATGTTAACGTTACGTTTTCTTGAAACATTACAACCATAGAAATTTAATTTAAGTTCTATGAAATTTAATTACATTTTAAACTTTTTTCTCGAAACATTAAAACTTTTTTCTCGAAACATTACAACTTTTTTCTTAAAACAACATGACTTTCTCAAAACAATACAACTTTTTTCTCGAAACATTACAACTTTTGTTTTTAGGTAAGGGTAAAATAAAAGATGTCTAGCTTAAAATATGATCAACTGGGTTGGATGGGAATAGTTTTGTTACTACATTATAACCAATTCTTTCTCCAGCATTCCAGTTTTCTGTTTAGTTTCTACATGCGGTTGGGACTTTTTCCACATAGAAATATTGTCATTTTAATGTTGTTTAAACAGCAGTAAATTTGGGCCTAATAAAAACTGACTTTTCAATCAAATTAAAGAGTTTTAACCTAGACTTTTAGATTTGTTATCTGCTAAAATGGCCAAACGCAAACTTACTGCATGCATTTGCTCATAAAAATGGGAAACAAAAATACCATGAATTATGATTAATAAAAATAAAGATCCAGTCACTTAGTAGCTCTAGCCTGTTTACATAATAACCATAATTGGTCAAGGCTATATAGAGATAATAACATATCATTACATGAGTTGCTATTGTCATTTGCCTTAGCTTACTGTTGGCTTTGTCACCAGTTTTGTTCACCTGTCCGGGGGGGTAGGGATGAAAATGAGTTTTTAGTTATATCTCTGTATAATGCATCAGATTCAGTATTGGCATTTATGTTTATTGTATGTGGTCCCTGTCAAATAAACTTTTAGAAACGGTTATTTGGGTCACTGAAAGCGTTAGGTCGATTGTATGAATAACGGGAAGTGTCATATTTGTATTGTGATGTAACATCAAGAAGAGGAAATAACTTTCGGCCTCAGAAAAAGGTCAGAAATATGCAGTCCGGCCAACACCCACTGACCTGACATTAGATATGTTTTTACTTCTCCTCGCCCTCCACCTCACGCCACACTTCTGTAGTGTCATACGTGGTTATTATTGTACAGTAGTAGGTGTGAATATTAAAATATGCATAACAGCAGATGAGTTGGCATATACATAGATATTGTTTGTGATTTAATCATCTGTTGTTTTATATAAAGTTGGTTTATTTGTTTATTTGAAATCCGCACAGATAAGAGCTGGATCATGACTCATGGCGATGACTGCTGTACGACGGCAGAAGATGGAGCCGAGAGCGACCAGCAGCAGCCCCTCATTCTGGAAAGAGTGGAGAGAGAAGCGCCCAAAAGCTGGCAATCCGTTGTGTCACATCGTCTAAAGAAACACTGCCTGTGCACCCCAAAGAAAGCTAAATCCAAAATACTGGGCTTTGTCCCCATTCTGAAATGGCTGCCGGGCTACCAGCTCAGGGAATGGCTGCTGGGCGACGCCATGTCGGGACTGATTGTCGGAATCCTATTGGTCCCTCAGTCCATCGCCTACTCCTTATTGGCCAGCCAGGACCCCATATATGGCCTCTACACGTCCTTCTTCTCCTCCATCATCTACGCCCTCTTAGGCACTTCCAGACACATCTCCGTGGGGATTTTCGGGGTGCTCTGCCTGCTCGTGGGCCAGGTTGTGGATAGAGAGTTGGCCCTGGCAGGATACCTCACAGAAAGCGGCGTCCTCAGTGGTAACAATAGCGCCGTCCTGCTGGCTGGCCAGCTGAATGGCAGTGATGGGGTGGGATGTGACAGAAGCTGCTATGCAATCACAGTGGGGACGACACTCACCTTTACTGCTGGAGTTTACCAGGTGAGTGAGGAGGGGCGATATCACAGTGTGTTCACACCGACCACGATTATATACAAAGGCATCGCCCACTGCCAATTCGCAAAATATTTCAACTCGAGTGAGAAATTCGCGTGACGCTGTGTAGTTAAAGCTGCTCTCCTCCTTGAGATTCTCCTGCACAGCACAGCCCTGATCGATCTGAATTCCATTGAGAAAACAAGCATTTTAAAAGTTGTTTACATGTTGTCTTGCGGACAGACCTGACAAAGCATGAATTCAGACTTTTTACAAATCAGCATCATGCTGTAGTTATTTCAGCATACTTTTGATCCATTTATTGCAATTAAAAATCTAAATCTGTGCCTCAAGTAGCGCTGGATCCGGCAGTCATCCAGATGTGTTACTTCCTGGAGAAGGCGGTGAAGTATAAGGCTTTATGCCGACACTGCTTACGTACCCAGCCAGACTCGTACGAGAGTAACACGAGTATGCGAGTAATTCAAACACAAATGATCCCAATATGATCATTTGATCAAACTCACGCGAGTAACATGACGCAAAGCAAAATTTTGCGGTTGGTTTGAACACACCGTTATGCACTAGACAGAGAGAAATGATAACATGCTAGCATAAAGAAATTCTTCTGTTCTACACCATGGCTGGAAACTGTATTGGACAATTTTGAAGACAAGAAAATCTCAAGTGTCTTTTCGCAAATATTTCTTTGGATGTCAATTTCCTGCCTGTAGTTTGGAACCTGCCCACTCACTCCTGCTCATCTCTTTGTCTCAGGTGCTCATGGGCATTTTCCAGGTGGGCTTCGTCTCGGTCTACCTCTCCGACTCTCTCCTCAGTGGCTTCGCTACCGGAGCCTCCCTGACCATCCTCACGTCCCAGGTCAAGTACCTGCTGGGCCTGAAGATCCCCAGGCCTCAGGGCTGGTGCACTCTGTTTAAGACCTGGTACAGCCTGCTCATCAACCTGGGACACACCAACATCTGTGACCTGGTGACCAGTTTGGTGTGTTTGCTGATACTGATACCTACCAAGGAGCTCAACGACCGCTTCAAAGCCAAGCTAAAGGTAAACACACAAAGTGCACCTGTCCGGTATTAGTCCTCACTGAGGACCAAGATTATAATCAAAGTGTTACATCCGCTCTCTGCTCACATACAGTATAGTGACCGGGGAACTGATTTAGAAAGAAAGCACTAATAACCAGTGGTGGAGGAAGTATTCAGATCCTTTACTTCAGTAAAAGTACTAATACCACACTCTAAAAATACTCATTACGCATTGAAAATGTTACTTAAAAGTATTAAGTATAATCAGGAAAAATGTACTTAAAGTATTAAAAGTAGAAGTACTCAATGCAGAAAAAAATTGTGAGAATATTCCAACCTTTTCTCAAAATATTCTAACTTTTTCTCTAAATATTCTTTTCTTGTGTTAAAATATTCAGACTTATTCTCTTAATAGTCTTTTTTTCTAAATAGTCTGACTATTGGCTCCATGAAACCCCCCCCCCCATTGTATGATTAAATGATTTTTTAGAAATTCAAAACTTTATATTTTAGAAAACAAAATAGTCTGGAAACAAATATTTTTCCATATTCTCTTTTCCATACTTATCCAGACCTAGAAAATACTAAAATCAAATTCTAGACTTTTCCATACTGCGTAGGAGAAAGTGTAGATAAAAGTGGCAAAGTTCAGCTTAGAAACGTAGGCGAAGTCTGAGCCCAAAAAAGGCCACCATGCACAGGATAAACTCTTTTGACTTATCTAGCTTTGTCTTTCCCCGCCACCCTCAGACCAAACTTTAACAATAATTTAACTTAATTAATAATAACAAAATGGCTCTCAATGTTTAATCCAAGAATTGTGTGTTGTCTTTTATGTTTTAATTACCCAGGCTCCAATTCCCTTCGAGCTGTTTGTGGTAGTCATAGCGACCCTGGCGTCTCACTTTGGCCACTTCAACACGGACTATGGTTCGGGCGTGGCCGGCGACATCCCCACGGGCTTCCTCCCTCCGCAGCTGCCGATGTGGACCCTGATCCCCAACATAGCTGTCGACGCCTTCTCCATTGCCATTGTGGGATTCGCCATCACCGTCTCCCTGTCGGAGATGTTTGCCAAGAAGCACGGCTACACGGTGGACGCCAACCAGGAGATGTACGCCATCGGCTTCTGCAACATCCTGCCATCGTTCTTCCGCTGCTTCACCACCAGCGCTGCGTTGACTAAGACCCTCGTCAAGGAGTCGACGGGGTGCCAGACTCAGGTGTCCGGGCTGGTCAGCGCCCTCGTCCTGCTGCTGGTGCTGCTGGTTATCGCACCGCTCTTCTATTCCCTTCAAAAGTAAGCATACCATAAAGTTAGCCAATTGTGATGGAATTACAATCTGCATGCTTATATAATAGAATAATAACTAAAATCAGCTTCTTGATAGTGGTATTTTCACATTACTAACATTTTCATTTGTAGATGTTATAGTTGAAACCACATCAAAACATACAATCACAGAATGGGAGTGATAGAATAACAAAAATCAGCTATGCGTATTTATTAAGTCTGGAGTGGGAAAAGGTAAACCCTGAATGTCTGAGACCTCACAGCTGTAGCCCTCCCCTAAAAATAGTACCTACTTCTGTAAAAGCTGGTCAGGGCAGTTATGCCTGCTTGAGTCGTTCTAGTAATAGGCCGTGTGTCCACCAAAGCATTTTTTCCCCAGCTGAAAACAGCAGATTCTCTGAAAAAGCCCAGCTGATTGGAGACACAGCGTCTTTTCAGATGAGACGCTTTGGTTGTGTCAGGTTGCTATGATACAGAATATCCACAGAAGTAAACATGTTGGCCCTCGCTCTGGATGAAGGGAAGACTGAAGCACGTAGGGCGCAAAATAGACACTCAGCATCTCGTCACGCTGCTGCCGTTTGTAGCAGAGACTAAATATGCAGCGCTCCCATTGCAAAGCATTAAAAAAGGTGCTGGCCTCAGAAAAAAAAATGCTTTGGTGGACACACGGCCAGAGTAAGATTCTCACACCAGAGACCGTATTTATCTCTAATCTGTAAAATGCATGTTGAGGAGAATCATTATAGTTTACATCACCAGCCACATGCAATAAAGAGCAAACACATGACGTTCAATTTTTGTGACCCGGTCAATACATTAGAGAAAAAAACATCACATCCCAATGTTCCAGTTTGTTTTAGGACTCAAGGGTTTCTTTTAGTTTTGTAGGAGTACTTAAACATTTGCTTGCTGGTCTTATCTTGTTTACCATGAAAAGAGGTTTCAAGGGTAGACTTCGACAAATACAGATGACCTGTAGTTCAGAGCTAATGCTGACTCTGCACGCTCTGCAGAAGCTCTGCTCGTTTTTTTTTATGCTTTCATTCAGCAAGGTGCAGAAATATGAATTAAGAAAAGAATTTGTTAATTTCCAACTACAGAGGTAAATGTAACTTTCAGCCATTGGGAGATGCTTTGAGTGTGAGCCTTGATCACCGTCTATTGATTGTGGTTGATGATTGCTATTGTTTTGCTTGTGTTATCAATGTACACATCCATACACAAACACACTCGCTGCTTCATTTCCATCAATAATGTCACATATCTGCTGCTGAGGCCAGATTATGTTTTATCTTTGTTTCTTTATTGGTGTCGCAGCTTCTGTCTGAATATCTCAGCCATCGCCCCTCAGAGGTTTTACTTAAAGAATATAAGATGAAAAATAGTTTGAATGGCAAAAAATTACATTGCCAATTTAGTGTACATTTTAAGTTTTCATATTGCAAATGATAGACTATATATAAAAGATGGACGACACATCCCCACTTGCAATAAAAATATGTTTCTTAAAAAAAGAAAAATTATTAATGTTTTGAGAAAAAAGTCAATGTTTTTGACAAAAGTCATAATGTTGAGAAAGAAGTCGTAATGTTTTGAGAAAAAGGTCCTAATGTTTACAGAAAAAAATCCTAATGTTTACAGAAAAAAAAAATCACAATTTTATGAGAAAAAAGTCTTAATGTTTCAAGAAAAAAAGTCCATATTTTGTTGATTATCGCGATATTATCGAGCACTGCAATTATTTTGGGGTTACTGGATAATTGTGACATGAAATCGTCCCATGCCTACTTGTATCCTCATGTTTTTTTTAACACCTTACAATAACTTTCACTCTACTTGCTTTCTTCCATGAAGACCACGAAGTGACGCTGCTAACCTTTGCTGTTTCCTGTTTGTTCTCTTGCTTCCTGCTCCTGCTCAGATGTGTATTAGCCGTCATCATCCTGGTTAACCTTCGCGGAGCTTTACGAAAGTTCACCGACATTCCCCGCATGTGGCGCGTCAACCGCGTCGATGCCTCCATCTGGCTGATCACCATGGCGACCTCGGCGCTGGTCAACACAGAGCTAGGTCTGCTGGTGGGGGTTTTGGTGTCGGCCCTCTGCGTCCTGGGACGAACCCAGCGAGCGCAGGTCCGAGAGCTTGGCCGGGCCACAGCCAGGGAGCATTACGAGGACATGGCGTCTTACCGCGGCCTACAGACACATCCCGGAGTGGCTGTTTTTAGATACGATGCTCCAATCTATTACGCCAACCAGAGCTTGTTCAAGAAATCTCTCTACAGGTGTGTAGGGCTCGATCCCGTGAAGGAGAAAAGCCGGATTATGAAGTTCAAGAAGAACAACAAACAGCAGGGAGAGCTTGCAGGAGTCCCAAATATGACGTCAGGGGAGACGGAGGGTGCAGGTAAAGAGGATGAAGCTGGTGCAACTGTAACATTGATGCTGGACAAGAAATCTTCCCGTAGCTTACGCAGCTTGGTGATCGACTGCAGCACCATCTTGTTTCTGGATACTGCTGGAGTGAATGCTCTGAAAGAGGTCCGCAAAGATTATAGAGAACTTGGGATCAAGGTTGTCCTGGCCCAGTGTAATACCTCAGTACTGGACGCACTGGAAAGAGGGGGATACTACCCCGACAAAAAAGGATGTGATGGAGGAGAGAACAAAATCATATTCTTCACCATCGCAGACGCCGTCCACTACGTCCAAAGCCTCTCAGCTACTAACGGAGATTATGACACCAAATGCTAAAAAGATCTATCTATGCAAATATCTGTTTACATGTGTGCAGCTGTACATCTCGCATAACACAAAACAAAAGTCCATTGTTACCGATGTGCCTTGTAATGTTACAGTGAGTGCTGAAGTCCAAGTATCCCACATAACTGCTGCACACAACTCTTTGTTCAATACTGTTTCAGCCTGTTACATGCTAAAAGCATTTTTAAGTCTTCCTTGTAGAAAGGAAGTCAAAGTACTGAGTACATAAATGTCACAATCTGTGCCTTACTTTGAGGAACATTTTCTCTTTTTTGCACACACCAGCAGTTTTTATTACTAAATCTACTGTATAACAGCATATTTAAAAAAAATCATGTGTCTGTTTTTAATTCCACTTTTAGTGTCCTTACAATTGAGTCACATGCAGAGTGGCTGTAAACTTTTATTTTATTTCACAAGGACCATAGTTGACTAAAATTATTATAAATTTCTGTCTTGGAGCCCTTGTTCATTAATTGCAATCCTGAAAAAAACATTTGGGAATTCTCGGGTTAACTGTGATTTCTTGGTTGGGATATGTGCAAAAAAGTGAAAGGTTTGTCATTGAGAAATGCTGCTTTAAATTAATTATGAAATGTTATGAAGTTTGTGGCTTCACAAGGAAGCATTTAAAAAGGTTTTCCTCTTAAATTAAATGTATACAGTTTTTCTACAACATAAATCATAGAACTAAATCCCACTTGCTATCCTATAGAATATGTATTTTGTAAGAAATGGTCTGAACATGAATGTACTGTAACGGTTATGATAATGCAGTTTTCTCTAATACCAGTGATAATCAAGGGAGACATTTGTTGTCCTCTGGGAAAGACTTTACGTTTACAAAGCCATAAAGCAGTAAATCAATGCTGAACGTTAAATTAATGGGAGATAACTAACAATGCTTGACTCGAGCAGCCCAGTACACTTTGTTTACTTTCAGTTTTGCAGCCTTCATGTATCCAAACTGACTTTAGTGACACCTATAGTGCCTATATTGATGTATATACTGTGAATGTTTTCATATCCTTTGACATACGAATGCCAGCAGTCACCTTTTACTGTTACAGCTGGACAACTTAGGGATTTCTTGCAGAGAGCACCATTCTCTCCTGATTCACAATCTTCTTGTTACCGTAACGTTTATACGTTTTGTCAGGTATTTCATAAGAAAAAAGGACATGTTTTACGAGGGTCTCATTTTGGAACAAATCTCCTTAGCTCTGGTGGGTTTTTTTTATTTCCTGGCAAGGCTATACTGAATGTGTCACTTTGATATAGTACTTTATGTTCGTCTACAATCCGTGTTTGCTGAGGGTGACAACATTACTGACTGTTACTATAGCTGGGTAAACACACGATTGTCAGCTGGGTGATGAATGGGGGCAAAGTTCAAGTTAAAGAAAAACTGTTTTCTGCCGTGAATGCCATGTGAGTTTTACACCAGAACGGCCTCCTCCAGTTTGTTTTGATGAATTGAATGTTGAGTTGTGCCTCAAACAAGCTCATTTCTTTGTATGCAAGAGATAATCAAACCAAAAGCCAGTTTATTATTAAATAAGTTATTATCAATAATTATGTTTATTCAAATTATTGAGGTCCATTCATTTCTATTTTTGTAATATAGGAATGCTCAGAGTTGGCTACATGATGATGTGATTGTGTTGTTTGCCTCATGCACGTGCATGAGGACACGTGTGCGGGCGACGCAATTCACATTTCTACCAAAGTTGTGCCCAAAAATGCATCAATGGAAGAGAGGAAGAAGACTGCTATGCTAGTGTAAAATGTCCAAAATATTGGCTTTGCAAATGGTTTATGAGGAAGGAAATTTAGTCACATTTGTTAGACCTGCAGGATGCACACAATGCATTTTGTTAAGTAACACTGAACTTTTGTTTGTTTATGAGAAAACTCCACAGGTCACCTTTAAACAACATCCCGAACATTACAGCAGAAAAGTCTGGATGTGCCAGTCTTAAATAGCATTGCCTTTGCTGCAGGATGTATGAGTTTTGGGAAGAGCAGTGTTGAAAGTCAGGTAGGCAGCGTAGGCCTCGGGTGTTCGGGAGCTCGAGGGAATTGTTCTGGTCAAGGACTTCTGCCGGGTAAATACTGTTACAGGGGACTGAATCAGGTCAGCGGAGTCGAGGGCAGTCCAGATTTATCACACCGTCCTCACTAAAGCCTTTCATGAGAACTTCATTTAAAAATCAGTGACATTCAAATTTGGTCCCCTGTGGATTTTAATCCAGAAAAAACAAGACTGTATGTTTGAAAAAGACAAGAGGACAGATTGAGTTTTCTCTTTCAATTCACTCCTTCACATTAATGTCTTATAGAAAGCACTTTGATGAAAGGTGCTATAGAAATAAACCTGCCTTTCCTTTTCCTTCACACAGAAACAAAGGGAGAATGATGAACTCAGAGGATACCTGTATGTCGTCTACATTTAGTTTGCAGCTTTACTTTACTTGGCACATTAAACTGCCTGGTAACATTATTTAAAATATAAATGTAGCACTCAAAGCTCACAATCAGTGTCTTTTATACAGTCGTGACATGTGACACTACTCTATGAAATAATTAAAACAGAACTATAATAGCCTTCTGCAGTATACATTAGGGTTTTTAACCAAAGATTTAACTATGCACAAAAGCTGCTTACTTGAGGTTTTGGGGGCACAGTCACACTGATTTCGAGGTTCAGGTCTTTTTTTCTTTTTTACTTATCATTTCACACTGCAGCTGTACAGATAATCATCCGACTAGTTTCACAGTATCTTTTATAAGTTTATAAGTAAAACCACAACAGCACCCCAGACTACTGAAATCTACTTGCTAGTTGGAGCATTTTAACATTTAGTTATCCCGTAATTATCAGTGCAGTGTTTACTTTGTTCTTTACTGTTCAAAGACACAGTTATGTCTTACATTTAAAATATGCTGAACATGTGTTTTAGCGCAAAATTATTGTTTTGTATGGTATTTCTGATTAAACAGCTATTGCATGTTTTGATTCTGTGGGTCAAGGAAGTCCAGCATCCATCTGTCTTACTGAATGCATGTTTATAATTTATTAAAATTTGATATTAATAGAGTATCAAAAGCCCTGTCTGTTGTCAGCCTAAAAGCACCATGCCTATGAACTGTACAAATATGAATGCAGCTGTGTGTATTTACTTCTGACAATCATAAAGTGGAATGCTGTTCTGTTAACAGAAATGTTGGGACTTGCACGTTCTATTTACTTTTGTTTTTCCATCCAGTAAACCCCACCTTCTTAAATAACAGCCGTTACAATCCAGCTGAGAAGGCCTTTGTGAACTGGAGCTCAGGGAAACTGCCACACCCATCCCACCACTACATTACTGCAGTCAAATTCCAAATCTTCATATTTTGTATAAGATTTTAATTTGAGTGGACACCGCACTCTCAATCAACAATGAGTCACTGCAACTCCTGCCAGGTTTAATCAGTAAATAATAAATGTGTAAGAATAGCTGCAGAATTGTTGCTACTTTAATGACTGGGAAGCTAAACTACACTGGAAAACCCCAAACTGAGTGCTTATACTGTTAACATCTAATTTGAACAAATGAGTTCAGCAGTAATGCTTTTGTTTCGTCCTGTATTTACAGTCTGAATAAGAAGACGTCTGTGACATGACTATCTTCTTAAACCTTAATAATCAGCTGATCAAACTAATCAGGATTTGAAGGACAAAAGAACAACAGACTGTCTGTGTTTTATGGAAATGTGCCTTTTATTATATTAGAAAGTTGAAATATTGAGGGTTTGTTGTGCAGGAGTTGTCAATGATGACTTTGTTTTTAAGACTTGGCCTTGGGACACCATAAGTTGTTTTGGATTTGCAGTATATTAGATATGAATATTATTTTTCATAGCTTCTTTTCTCCAATATTCTTGCTGATATATATATAAAAAAAAACTTATATAGAACAGGAGCGGTATATTTTTATAGATGCTTTTATATAGATCCATAATACAGAGCGCATATAAAAAGGAATTACGGCTTTGTTTTGCTGCAGGAAAAAACATTGTAAAAGTGCTTTGTAAAACATTGTATAGCCGATCAATTCCTGAAATCCATCATACAGTTCTTGTGTAATATAGTTCTGCTGTGTAGAAGTGTTCAGTCAGGATTTAAATAACTGTTCTTGAAAATGTTCCATGAAATGGAGTTATTAAGATTTCCTGATGCAAAAAGGGATATTATACATTGCTTTAAATGAAGAAATATGACTGTATATGACATGCAAACAATAAAAGGGAAAGCTTTACTTTGTCTATTGCTGTTGATTAAGTAAAATGCTTTGAAATAGATTGCATCCGTGTCTTTTTCCTCTCGGAGGGCCTCATCAAATAGACCTTCTTAAACACTGTACTCAGCAAACACAAACACTGACTTATTTGCTCTGGACTCCTTTGTGCTACAGCTGCTTATCTCAGTGCACTGACATGCACTCTCTGTCCTATCGTAATGTTGACAAAATGTCATAAATTGCAGGCTGCATCATCTTTTAAATTACCTTTGTTTAGCCACAATCACAAACTGGCACCACGTGTTATTACTTCATTGAATTCCCAACGTGCACTTCCTCGCAAATGTACTGGAATATTTATTGGAAATTCTGCTGTTTTGTCCTCTTTTTGGGGGATGTTTGATGACATAAATGTATCTGATGATAAATTTAAAGTCTAAAGTTTTAATGTGAGTAAAATCACAACATAAGCTGTGCTGTTCTGTAATCTCTCTTACCTCCGCCAAGGAGGCTATGTTTTCATTTGTCTAGTTGTCAGCAGGATTATGGAAAAACTACTGGCCCGATTTTCATGAAACTTGGAAACTAGTTATTTCATATATTTGGGGTAGGGCTGCACAATATATCGGTTTTTTATTGTCATTGCAATATCAACTTTCACAACAAACACATCACGAAAGACTGCGACATATCGCGAAAGACACTGAGATTTTTTGAGTTAGTTGAAAGAGAGTATCGGTAGAAAACTGCTCTTTAAAAAAAAATTGTGCCTTTGTTCAATAAAATGTCCTTTCAGCTTTTTTTTTAATTCAACAAGCAGTTTGTTAGCAGTATACTGAAAGCAGCAGAAAGGCAGAACATATTTTCCTCATATCGTGGCAGCCCTAATTTGGGGATTTAGAATGTACTCACATTGGTATGAAAAAAAGTACAATTTTGTTTTACAGTTACTTTACATTTCAAACTACAAATAATATTGTTATGTGCATATGTAAGTCTCCCCTCCCTCTGAAACACACTGCCATGACTAACCTCCTCTCACATGGCCAATAATAAACTTGAGGACTTTATTTAAACCACATTGTACTCTTGTTTTTACCCTTTGCTTCTCATTGAGAGACTTTCCCTTGGTGACAAATTACACCGGACGATAGAAACACAGGCTCCAGATAAAAGTCAATGCTGGTTTCAAGGTAAATGAGAATCCTTGAGGGTTCAGTCAATAGTTGAGTCTGGGTCTCTGAAATCCCAAATAAAACACGATCAAGACAAAATAACCAAGACCAGGGGGCAGCACCACCATCTGTCTGTCCTGGCTCGGATGCAATGTCATGCCATCATTGGACTTCGTCACGAGAACTACAATATCCAGAGGGATTTCATCAAACTCTAGCTCGTTTCCCTGGTGATAACTGACATTTTAACATACTGTCATTTATGTAGCACTAATGGGAGTTCTTAAAGGGATAGTTCAGATCTTTTGAAGTGGGGTTGTATGACGTACTTATCCATAGTCAGTGTATTACCGACAGTAGATGGTGGTCGAAAAATATTTTCACCTCTTTACCTTGCCGAGAGACAGCCCTGTCTGACGGGGAGCTGAAGCCGTTGTATACATCTCGGGATGGGACAGGGACAATAATCGATTTTATCGTGGAACACTCACAATAATGTGATCATGGTGAATTTCCATTATCGAGATAATCGTGAATATCCTCACAAATTGACTGCAGTTTACTGCAGTGTCCTGGCTGTGATGCAATACAAATATTTGTTTCTTTAAAAAAAAAAAAGACGGAATGCGTCGAGAAAAAAGTCACAATGTTAAGAGAAAAAGTCACAATTTTATGAGAAAAAAGTTGTAATGTTTCAAGAAAAAAGTCAACTTTATTTGAAAAAAGCCATCATATTTCTAGAAATAAAAAGTCCCAACAAAGCAAAATGTAAGGTAAAGTGATTCCAGTGTGTTTTAGTGCCATATTAAGAGTTTTAAACATATTTCATTGACTATCGGGATAATATCGTGAATTGCAATTATTTTGGCCACGATAATCATCACTTGAAATCTATATCGTCCCATGCTTATATACATCTAACCAGATAGTTTGTGTTATTGTGCGACTTTGGTGTTTTAAAAAGGTTAGGTACTAACAAAACTAACTAACTAACTGATGGCAGAGGTAGACTAGCAACTCCCGTGTTCTGCGAGGTAAAATGTTTTTGTCAAAAGGAGTCTGGTGGCTTCAAAGAGAGCGATATAACAGCTGCAGTTCCCCGTCGTTGTTTAACTTCCGTGTCAGGACTCCTGTCTGCTTCTCCAAACTGCAGGCGTGCCGACAACCATCTACTATAGATAATACACTGACTGTGGATAAGTACCTCAATCCCACTTCAAAACATCTGAACTATCCCTTTAAGATCAGTCTGACTTTCAACAAACAATCCAAATTAGGCATTATCAGATCAAGCCTGCCTGAGAGGATTTGCAGGGGGTTTTTTCTGTTATATCCTAAACTGACTATTTTTTAAGTTTTCAACTTTTGTTCAGACAAAATAATTGACACTTAGGCCTGAGGGGACTTGTGCTCTGACAATTGCAGTGCTACATGGTGAGAACACACCTGAGACCGGGGCAGAAAGACCAGTTTTTCTTGAGTTTCAGGGTGAGCGAGATTCATGAAAATCCCCACCTGTCTCCAAGGACAGGAAAGATATGTTGCGTCTATGTTGCAATCTGGTTGTTTCACTGTTAACACTGCAAACAACAGATTGACTGATGGCAATGCTTTCGACTGGATATCAGCATTTTGTCCCAGAATTCTTTCTATATTTCCCAAACGCTCTAAGTATCCAATGTTTCGTTCTGAATTACATGAAGATTCTTGTCACATGGAACTGCATCATGAGACAATTGGCTAAAATAGACTTTCATAAGGCAATGGACAAAATAAGTGGCCAATATCCAATATTTAATAAAACATTTGGTAATATTAAACTTTTAACTACTACGATTTCTTTCTACTTTGTTCTACAGGAGAGCTGCAATAACTTTACAACTCATTTAAACTTTTCATCCTGGTGTTCTTTCATCGTCCTTGTGTCTTTACTCAGATGACAGAGGACCCTGTCTGGCAAAAGAAAATACAAAATATTGACGAGCATTTGAAGGTGAATGAGGATCCTTTAGATGCCCCGTCTGTACTTGAATGCTTTAGTCAATAACCAGTTTGGCTTTTTGTAAACTCGTGGAGGAGATAGGAGTTTAGTGATTAGAAGTTTTGGGCCAGCCTTTATCTCCTGCTCTCATCTTCTTCCTCCCCTTCTCCTCATCTCCCACTTCCACTGAAGCTGCTACAGAGCAACACTGGTGTTAGATTTAAACTTTGTTCAACCATGTGTAAATGACTGGGTGTTTCAGCATGCTTTTTCCCCCCTAGGCCTCCGCACTTAGAGACGCATAATTAACTGCTAAATAGATTAATCATTGAGTGTTTAGGACATCTAGCAGAAATGATAGAAGCTCAATTAAGTGTTTATCTTGCACGTACAGAGAGTGTTAATGTGTTTCGAATTATCCACATGATCAATGGATTGTTATTGTACCATGAATAGCTGGTATTGTCGTGAGACCTCATTAGTCAAGAAGGAATGTTTGAAATAATTTGCTATGTAGTAAAATATATTTATGTAGTATTTTTTTTCAGAATAGTAAAAGTGTTCTTTAACAGAAGGGATGTAAACAAAACAAAAAAACATAATAAATATGGCATAAAATGTAAGACTTGCATAGTGTTGTATAGTCTCTGGTTTAGATTGGTGTTGGTTTATTCTGCACTGTGAAACACTAAAGCAGTGACTTTATGTTGCCACCAGGGGGCAGCATTGACCAGGAAGCTGGGGAGAATTTGGTGAAGAATAAAGTGATTTTGAGGAAACTGGGAGATGTGATTTCTACTGTAGGCCTATTTAAATAAATACTTCTATATTCTGATAATGCTTCCAATATAAAACATTTATTTCTATGCATTTTCATTCCTCACAAGGAAAAGTCCAGATTAATACTGGAGAGGAAAAGAGGTTTAAGAGGTTTAAATCCCACTTGTTTTTTAGTTACATGGATTGCTTTTAAACCTTTAAACTGTTATTAGTTCTGATCTGTTGTTTTGTCACAATTTGTATCTGGCTTCTGTTACTCTGAACCTAAACACATTTGTTTGTTTTTCAGGGTTACTTCACATTTTCCATTTCAAAATTCCATACTTTTCCAGACTCAAATTTCCAGAATTCTTTGTAGATTACATAGAAAAAGACTTTTGTCCTTGCATATGGTTTACAATTGCCGCCTCCCCCATGTTGGAGATGTCCAACAATTTCACACAAAGTTTGCATCTAGATTTCTTTTCCCATTTGGAATCCTTTCGACCAGACTTTTTATTTGGGATTGTCAAGCCAGCACTCGGAAAACTTGCATTTACCCATCGTGTGCGTTCAGTCCACATTACAACACATTATTATTTGCCCTTCACATATTCAAGAAATATGTTATTATTGCCCCCCCCATCCCATATTTTCTAGTCTCTTTTATAAATAATAACCAAAAATGAGTTGAAAAAAGGTTAACAATTACATTTTTACAGCGTTTGTGCAGCCGTGTTTACTCATTGTATCCAAAGATAGTCTGTTTACTTTTATGATAACTCCATAAATGTTCAGACAAACTAAATATTTGTGACGCTATGTATGTATGCAATTCAAAGATATTGACACGGATGTTCAGATTTGGTTCTGAATTTAACATTTTAGAAAACAGAATAGGGGTAATATTCTTGAAACACACATATTTTTCCATACTGTCTTTTCTTTTTTCCATACTCAGACCTTGAAATGACAAAAATCAAATTCCATACTGCGTAGGAACCCTTTATTTACTGTGCATTAATAAAAATGTGTTGCACACTATTGATAGACATTTTAAAATATGTTGTAGCACAAAAATAAACAGGACTGACCTGGGAGCAAAGACAGCAGAGTCCATATATCAGTGAGGTCCACTTAGTTTCCAGGCTCAGATGCAGTTCAGTTCAAGGCTTTTCCAAAGAGGATGAAACTGAAAACAGAACAAATCAAGTCTTAAGACCAAAGATCAACAAGAGATTAGAGCTGTCCTCGACTAAAGAAATTCTTAGTTGACTAACACTCGATTTTGTCGACTAATCAATTAGTTGATTTAATCGACAGATCTGTAAAACTGAGTTTCTCCACAAAGAATCATGCAAAAGCACCACTTAAAATCCTGTGTTTACCAGAGACGTGCTCGTAAGTTTCTTGGAAATTAGTCATTCAGTATGAAAAAAAAGCATAAAAAAACTAATCGACTAAAGAAATCTAAAGAGGAGATATGTCACATGATTTGTGGTTCTTGGGATAAAATAATAAAAGCGCCCAATAAATGAAATAATCTGTTTTACTCAGAAAAACTGCAGAACTTCTGGAGTCACCTCTCTGAACTCATCTGACCGCTGACTGTCCTCTGTATGAGTGCATCCTGGAAGCTTAATCAGGTAAAAAAAAAAAAGGACAGACTGGTGAAGAGTTGTCTGCAGAGAGGTGAGGAAAGCAGAGGTGATTATAGTCTCTTTCACGGCTTGTTGCCTCTCCTAAATTAGATTTACAGGGGAATGGCACCTGTGTAGATTGGTACACCACGAAAAACTTGCACACAAGAAGAAGGGAGCAAATTTACACTCCATCTCACTTCCAGTCTGCATTTTTTAAATTATTATTATCGCCAAATCCCCAAACGACTTTCTTAATAGAGAATAGAAAGTTTCTTGCTCTGGAGGTAATGCAGTAATTATTCCAGTGTGATCCAAATATCATCTCCACCAACTTCAGCTTGGTGCTTAAGAATTTCTACGCCATGTTTTTAACTTTTCCAACTGGTTACCAAAAGCACTCTATCCATCTATCCATGTAACAAATGTAAATAGCACCGATCATTGCTGTCTCAAGTAACTACAATTGCTTCCTGGACTGAAGGTGCTGACAAATTTGATACAAAGCAAACAAGTAATTCATTATGTTCAATGTGTATACTTGTTCTAATATGCTACCATGCACAGTCAGAAACTACAGTACTTTATTGAACACTGTGCTCTTGTGGCACTGGCATACATAATTATCAACAACAGCACAATTTTAAAAGAGCTTAATTCAGTGAGGTCTTATGCTGCATACTTGGCATACTATGGTGTTTTGTAATTGTATTAGGGATAGGATTAGGATATGTACAGTGAATATTGTTTGAGCCTTTTAGTTTGATCACTTACAAATCATTTAATAGCGTTTTCACAAAGTGTGAAACGCAAGTCAAACTTCTTCGAGAATCGCTCATACAAACAACTTCACACTCGACTGCCATGCTACAGTATACGTGTCCTGTGCTAACAGAGATGAGGCGAGAGACCAGGAGTGTTTCCAGGGGGTGGCCTGGGGGTGGCCCTGACCCAGAGGGTCTCTACCGTCGGGAGCGAGACAACCAACATTACTGTCTTTAAGAGGCTGTAGCGGACTCCGTTGTAAAGCTAGAGTAAAGATGTGGAATCATATGAAACTAGACGATCTAAGGCATCCGCTGGTACCATGCTAGCTTGTCCAGAAGCGTGCTAAATAATGCCCCAAAGTTAGAGTAAATTTTGGTGAGGGAAAAACAGTCATGGCCATTTTTAAAGGAGTCCCTTGACCTCTGACCTCAAGATATCTGAATGAAAATGGATTCTATGGGTATCCACAAGTATGAGTTACAGACATGTCCATGTTATGCTAATCCCATGCAATTTTTGGCAAAAACCATGTAGGTTTTCTCATGCAGTATAAATGGGTTATTTTTGCCTATTCTAAAAATGATGTATTTGAATATTTCTGCATACTGGGGTCCATAAACAGTCTTTGAATGACATAAATTGGGTATCACTGGAAAGCTGAGACTCTTGTGGATTCAATGAGCCTAATTGCATTCATGTGTGATGATGTTCCGAGCAGTTTCCAGAACAGAAGTGCTCGCCATCCAATCACCAATCTCGCAGAAATCAGTTTTTGAAACCAAATCACAGCATGGAATTTTCTATGGTGTTCCTCAAGGTCTTGGTGTCTTAATTTGGTATTTTGGAGGAATTTTTGACATTTTTATCAATTCTTGAGTGGTAAGAAATGGTTTAATTTAGCACCAAATCAGTGTAACAAATGGTATCAACCCAACAACTGAGATTGAGATTGAAATTGAGATGTAGTTAGGATCTCTATTCTTCTTGTAAAGATGCTGATTTGTACTGAAGGTATCCCGGTAACATCAAATCTATTTGTTGAATCACTTTAGGAAACAACCAAACTAATGTTGCCACAGTGGTAGTAGTCAGGCTAACATCATGTAAACAAGGAGAACTGGAGGCTGCATTAGACTAAATGACAGTTAAAGCTAAGGCATGCAGCGCTCGTAGCGATATGCCAACTAGCAGACAGCAAAACAAAAGGAGAGATGTTTACAATAGTGTGACAATGAGCCATGCCAGGGAGAAAGGTAAGAATTAATAGTTACAAAATGAAATCTTGCTTGGGATGCATGTTTACCTCTGGTTAAATGCATATTAGATGACGGGGTGGAACTTCAAAATAAAAGCAAATAACATTTCAAAGCCGGGCTGAGGTGCACAGGGGCATATTGTAATCACAACATGCCGGAACATAAGTAAAAAGTCTTTCAGAATTTATATAACATGGAAGCGACATTATTTTGCATGTAAGTGAAGAGGAGAATTTGAATGAGGTATGAATTAATTATAAGGGCACAACACAAGTTTTTTAGTACTGTAGGCACCAATCAAAATTAATTATTTCTATTGTTAATTTTTTATTGTCTCAACACACGACTGAGAAAATGCATTAGTCACTTAGCATCCATTTAATTTTTCATGACAAGCTGCTTGGGAGAAAGAAAATATAGTCGCCAAAGAGAAAACAACAAAATGGAACCACATGATGCAACTCCACACAGTTGTCACACAGAGGAAGTCTGGTAACATACTGACAGTGAAGTGCAGACATTTAGTATGTATTGTGAGCTTTAAACCCAGCGGAGATAATTCATAATCTTTTCTTATTTACTAAATAAATTGGGATATTTACTGTATTATTTTTATTTTATTCATTACAGCTGACTACTTCTCAAAGTCTGTATATTGTGTGTGATGTTACAGATAAGAATGCACATCACTAATTACCAAGGTCACCTTCCAAGGTCTTACAACTGAAATTTGAATGCTAATTTTTGGTGGAATTACTTTTAAAAGCATGTGTTCTTCAAATAATTTCAATACATATGCCTCATTCTGGTAAAACTGGCCTCCCTCATTCACCAGTCCAGTGGAAACCACTTATATCAAAAAGCTTGGGAGAGAATCATTCCTATACAAAGGTGCTTTGAATAGTAATAGTAAGCATGTAGTCTGTGTTAATTTGGGGTCTTTTCATACATGACAACATATGAGGAAAAAAACAAAAACTACAGTAATTCAATTTTTTTCTTCTCACTTTACTCCCATGATACTTTGTCTCACAGTAACCAGTTTGGCAATTTATTTTCAGGCCTCTTAAAAATTTAGAAATGCACTGAAACCACTGCCAAGCTGTGGCTTAGTAATTTGCACTACTGACATCACTGTATTTGTAAACAGCACAATGTTGTTTTAGGCTGTAACCTAATTATAATTTGAACTATAGTAAGCTATACTTTATATGCCATAAGCCTACCCTGTATTATAGTGTATTTCAATTATACACAGTACAATAATTTAATTTGTACAATAATTTGAAAAAATGTGTGGAACAGCTGTACTGCATTTTGAAACAGTCAATAAAATCCAGTAAATAGCAAGGCTGTCAGTTTCATTACTTTGTATCCATGTAATAAATATACAAATGCCATTTAGAAGGTAATCTGCAATAAAGAAAAAAAATCATCTGCTTACAGTTATCAATTTGACCCAGACAGATGTGATCAAGAGGTTTCCACAGTAATATGAGAGATGTGGTCCTCACAGTATGGTTTCTAGAGCCCTCTCAATCTTGCCCATAATATTACCAAGCTAACTGTGTGTGACAGGCCCCATGCATATTAAAGACATTCGTTTTAGTGTCAAGCCATGATGATGATTTGTCTGAAAATATGCTCAATTAGCTATTAATCCTTTACCTTCGTGCAATTAGCATTCTTTATGGAGGAGGAGGAGGAGGAGGAGGAGGAGGTGGGTGCCTGGTTCTAACAGTTTGGTTCCAGAGGTACTGGAGGTTTTCAATCTGATCAATAATACAGGCCTTAATGAGGCGCAACCTGCCCCCAGCTGGGAAGATTTCATCCAAAATTCATTAATTTCCTGTTTTATTAATCTGGAACCACAAGCTGAGATGTTCAAAGCTGCAGGAAGGCCAGAACCTGTGGTGCAGGGAAAGAGGGCAAATAAGTGAGCGGGAGAGAGACAGAGGAATTATGTATGCATGTTTGCCCACACTTCATCAGGAGCCCCTACCATCCTATCTTCAAAGTTATCGGGAAAGTCACTAAACTCTAGAGAGCTGTAATCAACCACACACAAAGCTGTCTTTCAATGTGCAGGTTGGAAAGGTTAAACTACAGTAAAATATTTCCTTCATCATTTTAGTGATGGATCATAAAAGTGTGATGATCGTCAGTTCTGGTTTGTTGTCCGATAAAAATGTGTTAGTTCGTGGTAAAAGTGAAACACCCTCCCTCTGTGTTAGAGAGGGTGATACTGCATTTTCAAACTCAAGATGTCAGTAAGCAGCAGCACCACACATATAGGGGGTAGACACAATAATGGGAACACCTGCCCAATATAATGCAAGCAATACAATAGCTCTATAATAAACTTTTGTCAAGTTTATTTGCATCAGGTGAGTTGCTTCATATGTAACAAAATGTAATAAGAAATATAATGAGCATGCTTGTTAAATAAGAACATTTACTTTTGGTTTCATGGGACACACACGTCTCCTGGGTGAAAGTCTATGTTTTTGTGACCCATCCATCCACCCTAACCTCATCCCTCTAGAGTTCTGTGGACTTCAGCACCTTTTTACGTGTGACTATGCAATGGGCAAGATCAGGTCCATGGCAGTTATACACTTCCTGTATGTGCAAATAAGGAAGTAGCAACAAAGTTCAAATTTGTTTAATGACTACACAACAGGATGATGGATTAGGCTTCAGCTCCTCTGACAAAAGGTTTATTTTCACAAATCGGAACACTCACTTATGTTTTTGAAGCTGTCAAAGTATGTTTGTATACTTATACCAAGTTGTCTGGTATTTTAAACCCACTCATTTGTATCTGGGGGGCGGGGGGGTAGGCCTTCTGTGCTCTTGGAACAGATCTTTATTTAAGTACACCCGTCTCTGTGCTCCTGGACCTCCCATGGCTGCCCTTGCCTCCATTTGCATTCATTTTCATGATTGCTCCATGCCTGTCTCTCTCCCCGCCTCGCCCTCCTATTACCTGCCTGTCCACTCGGCTTTGCGTCAGTCTACAGACAGATTTCACCATATTCTCCTCCTTTTCAAAACCACAGGCATGGTTGAGGGGAGCTGTAGTCGAAATCGTTCAAGTGTGCTCGTTCACTTTTTTAGGGGCTTGTCATTTCACAATTCTACCTTTTCCGACGCTGCTGTCGGATAGAAGGGGATTAATAGGCATCACCTCAGTGCTCTTCAGACCTGATTTTTTTCTTGCCTTTGAAAATATTAATATAAATTCATTTTTTTCTGCTGAATTTATGTATTTTAAAACATCTTTCCTGACCGAGAGCATATCGATGACAATCAATGCAATGAAAGGGGTGTTCTACACAGGTGAGATTCGCACAAATGTCTTTGCTTTTCATCTACACCAACTTCTTCTAAAACCAACTGACATTTAGTAAAGCAATGATTTTTTGAGTACAGCTTTATTTTTATGCATTTTTTAATGATGTAACATTGCCATTACAGGCTCAGACATTGGCCTACGAACTATTTTAGACCTCAGCTATAACCCAGATACTTAATTGTGTTAAAGCACAGAGTAATATGGACCCATACCTGATGAACCTCATAAAGGAAGCAGAAATCAATAAATTAATCCAATATATGTTTGGAGTTTCCCAGAGTTCTTCATACCCAGACCACACTCGCCCAAAAAACGGGCAGATAGGTCATCTGTGCAAGCAACTTATTACGACCCATTTGTTGTTAGGTGGCGACATCCAGTGACCGTAGTGATTATGACGAGAACGACAAAGTCCGCAAGTGCATTGATCCCACCATTATGCCACCTAGTGGTAACATGGAGCAGTCCACTCATGCTGTTGGGGTGAAATTTACTCTAGATCCAAACTCAAGTGCTGTTAACCCACCTACCATGCCCAGTGTACATTTGCCTCCCTCATTTGGCTTTCCCTTCCAGCACACTTCAGCTGCTCAGCCATTTACACCTTTGCCCTTCAAACCAGCTGATGGACAGCTACCTGCTAAAATCAATACAGACCAGCCACAGACCCCTCCTATCAAAGTGGTGCATCAGTCATCTATTCCAGATCACACAGGTATGAGCGATGTTGCCAAATATCTTGTGCATCGGGAATTAGTTCATTCTGGCCTAAGTAAATTTGACGATTACCCAGAGAACTACTGAGCTTGGAAGTTACCATTCATTGGTGTTGGGCAGGGACTGAATCTTATCCCCAATGAAGAGCTTAACCTTCTAGCAAAATGGTTGGGCCCCAAGCCCTCAGAACAAGTGAAAAGGATAAAAGCTGTTCACGTTGGTCACCCTGCTGCTGGGTTAAAAATGACATGGCTCTGCTTGGAGGACTGTTATGACTGTCCTGAGGTCATAGATAAAACTCTCTTTGATAAGCTTGACAATTTCCTGAAAATTAGCAATAGGGAACCTATGAAACTGAGGGCACTTGGAGACCTGCTCAAAGAACTAGAGTCAGCCAAGTTAGGTGGCTACTTACTTGGGCTCGCTTACCTCAACACTGCACAAGGCGTGATGCCTATAGTCAGTAAAATTCCTCACAACCTCCAGGAGAGATGGATGATGCTAGGCTCACAGTATAAGCTCCAGCATCAAGTAGCATTCCCACCTTACACATTCTTTGCTGACTTTGTGTGTCATGAAGCCTATACACGCAACAATCCCAGTTTCTCACTGAACTTACCTGCAGCCACATCTGGGAAAACAGAGAACCCTTTAAGAGAGAGAAATGTACAGTCCAAGGGCTTTGTCTACACTCACAAAACAGAGATCTTTCACTCTGACACATTAAACTCTAACAACACTTTAACCAGTAAGGCAGACATTAACAAACAATGCCTCATTCACACAAAAAAACACCCTTTGAGGCGGTGTAGAGGTTTTCAAGCCGGAGACATTGAGGAATGCAAAGTCTTCATGAGAGAAAACACCATTTGTTTCAGATGCTGTTCAGCAAATATTCATCTGGCTAAGGACTGTAAAAGTGCTGTTTAGTGTGTCGAGTGTAACAGTAACACATATGTTGCAGCCCTTCATCCTGGGCCAGCCCCATGGACTGTTGAAAGCCCTGATTCAGATCATGGCGGGGAGGCCAGAGACAACTGTGGAGATTCCTTTAGTGCCCTATCCTGTTCTAAAATCTGCCTTACCAAGGTGTATCCCAGAGGTGAGCCAGATAAAGCAGTAAACCAGTAAGCCATTCTCGACAATCAGAGTAATAAATCTCAGGTCAGAGTTTTTTTTTAACTTTTTCTGTCTCAATGGTAAAGACTCTCCATACACACTTCGCACATGTGCCGGCATCACAGAGATGTCTGGGAGAAGAACTACAAATTTCATTGCACAGTCTCTAGATGGAAGTTTCAGTGTGTCACTCCCCACGCTCATTGAATGCTATATACCAGATGACAGATCAGAGATACCAACTGCTGAGGCTGCAAAACACCACACTCATCTCAAACCTATCTCCCATCTCATGCTCCCTCTCGACCCGAATGCTTAGATTCTTCTCCTCCATGGGTGTGACATTCTCCAGATCCACAAGGTGAGAGAACAAGGCAATGGGCCACGAAATGCACCTTATGCTCAGAGACTTGACCTTGGCTGGGTTGTGATTGGCGATGTCTGTTTGGGTAATGCACACAAGCCAACAGTTGTAAGTTCATACCGCACTAGCATACTAGATAATGGCTATCCTCCTTACTTCAGTCCATGTCCTAACCATCTCTGCCTGAAACAGAACGTGAGAGCAGGAAGCAGTTCTGAACCCACCTTCTACCCCCCAGCTGCTGTTAGTCCTTCTCATGCAGTCATTCCTCAATCTGAAGACTCATTAGGTAGCACAGTCTTTGAAAGGACACAGGATGATAACAAAGTAGCGCTGTCCACTGAGGATAGAAGGTTCATTCAGTTAATGGAAGAAGGGATGTTAATCGCCGACACTAACAGCTGGTTGGTGCCACTTCCCTTTCGTTCACCAAGGCCACATTTCCCAAATAACAGAGACCAAGCTCTAGGTCGTCTTAGAAAGCTCTGTCACACACTCAACAAGAAGGCTGAAATGAAACAACATTTCTTGGACGTTATGCAGAAAATCTTTGAGCAAAATCATGCCGAACTGGCTCCATCTTTGAAAGATGAGGAAGAATGTTGGTACCTGCCCATGTTTGGCATCTACCACCCACGTAAGCCTGATCAAATAAGAGTTGTGTTTGATTCCAGTGCTCAGAGTCTTGGCGTGTCGCTAAATGATGTGTTATTGACAGGTCTTGACTTAAATAACAGTTTGATAGGAGTCATATTAAGGTTCAGATGTGAGCAAGTTGCCATCATTGCAGATGTGGAACAGATGTTTCACAGCTTTGTCGTCAGAGAAAATCACATAAATTTCCTCTGGTTCCTGTGGTTCAGAGACAACGACATGTCCAAAGACATTGTAGAATACAGGAGTTCATGTATTTGGCAATAGTTCCTCACCGGCCATAGCTACATATGATCTCAGACATGCAGCCCTGCATGGAGAAGCTGAGTTTGGTGCAGATGCAAAAGACTTCGTAGAGCGAGACTTCTATGTTGATGATGGACTCGCATCTCTGCCATCTGCCACAGAAGCTATCCATCTACTCAGAACTACACAAGACATGCTTGCTATCTCGAACCTAAGACTCTATAAAATAACATCAAACAGCCCAGCAGTTATGCAAGCATTCCCTTCATCCGACTATGCCAAAGATCTGAAAGATCTCGACCTGGACATAGATACTCCACCAACACAGCGTAGCCTGGGATTAATTTGGGAGCTCCTAAAGGATACATTTACCTTTCAAGTTGCCATTGGGGACAAGCCATTCACCCGCAGAGGTGTTCTAGCGACTGTTAACAGCTTGTTTGACCCCCTTGTGCTTGTAGCCCTTATCACAATTCAAGGGAAACTCTTGCTGAGAGCATTAACTGCTCTAACTTCTGATGGGGATGCTCCCCTCCCAGCAGAGAAGGAGGCTGAATGGAGTGCTTGGAAAGACTCCTTACAGGATCTTGAGCAGTTTGAAACTCCATAAGCGTACGCTGCAGCATCACCGTCTACTTCCATGAGAAAAGAGATTCATGTTTATTTCAGATGCATCTACACAGTCCATAGCAGACCATAATGGGATGTGCTATATTGGCTTTATCATGAGGAAGGCCAAACTGGCTCCTCAGTCAACTCACACCATTCCCAGGCTTGAACTATGTGCTGCCGTCCTTGCAGTTGAAGTGGCTGAACTGATTTTGCAGGAGTTGGACATCACTATAGATGCTCTGAAATTCTATACAGACAGTATAGTCGTGTTGGGATACATTTGTAGTGAGACCTGCTGATTTTATGTGTATATTAGTAATTAGTAAAAATTAGGAAAGTCAGTTGCCCGGATCAATGGCATTATGTTCCAACCTCTCAGAATCCAGCAGATGTCAGAATCTTGGTTCCCAACGTTTTGAGAGGGTGCTCCTCCTTGAAGTCTCTCTTCAGAGCTATGGTATCTCTCATCCACATCCCATAGTCTTTCAAGAAGAAACTCAAGTGCAGTGGTTGGCATCACTGCATAAATTCACACACAACTGAACTACTGTCACTTGCTAGATCAGTAGTCATTGCATGTGTGCAGAAAGAAACCTACAGAGCTGAAATCAAATGCTTGGAGAATGGGAAAAACATTCCTAAAACCAGTCCACTCAGAAAGCTGAATCCTGTGCTTGATGATGGCCTTCTTAGAATAGGAGGTCGACTTGAGCATGCCACCCTTCTCACAGCTGAAAAACACCTCTCATCATCCCTGGCCTCAGTTATCTCGCCACTCTCCTGGTAAACTATTACCATGAGAGAGTTAAGCATCAAAGCTGTGTCTTCACCAAGGCCATGGTCTGATCTGCCAGGTTTTGAATAGTTGGAGCCAAGAGATGTGTTAACAGCATTCTCCACAAATGTGTTACATGCAACAAGTTAAGAGGGAGAGCAGCAGAACAAAGAATGGCCGACCTTCCTTCCGACTGTCTCAGCACAGACACCTTTTACAAATGTTGGCCTGGATGTATTTGGTGCTTGGAGCATATCAACTCGCCGCACCCATGGAGGCTCTTCCAATAGTAAAAGGTAGGCTGTAATGTTCACCTGCTTAAGTGTGCGAGCCGTACACATTGAGCTTATTGAGTCATTGGATACTTCAAGCTTTATTAATGCACTACGCCGCTTCTTTGCTCTACCTGGTCCATCTAAGCAGATCCGATCCGACTGCTGCACTAACTTCAGAGGAGCGTGCAAAGAACTGAAGATGTTGCTGGAAGACAAAAGTGAACCAACTGTGCAAAGATATCTCAGTGAAGAAGGGTGCACGTGGGATCTGTAATCCCCCTCACTCATCGCGCATGGGAAAGGATGATTGGGGTGTCCAGATGGATCTTAGGCTGCATGCTATCTCGAGTATGCCCCTCTCACCTAACTCACAAAGTGTTATCTACCCTCATTGCTGAAGTGTGTGCCATTATGAATGCAAGGCCTATCACTCCCATCTCCATGGATCCAGACTCTCCTCACCTGCTGACACCAGCTATGATCTTCATACAGAAAGTTGGCACTCTACATCCTCCCTCTGGATCCTTTGAGAACGCTGATCTTTACTGACAGCAGTGGAAGAGGATACGGCATCTTGCTAATGCATTTTGGAACAGATGGAGATGTTAATACTTGGTGTCTCTTCAATCTCCAAGTAAATGGCAAGACAGCAGGCCCAACATCAAAGAAGGAGACCTGGTCTTGTTAAAGGACCACCAAGTGAAGAGAAATGAATGGCCTCTAGCTCTCGTCACCAAGGCCATTGCTGACACTGATGGTAAAGTCAGAAAACTTGAACTGAGAGTCACAAAGGGTGCCATAAGGTCCTTCAGTAGGCCTATTACAGAAGTAGAAGTAGAAGTATTTCTGCCATAGTTAAGGTGTTTTCATTGTTTCAATGGAATTATCACACATGTTGTAGTGATATTGTGTACAATACAAGGCAAGGAGTGTCATGTAACATTTATTTGGAGTAAGTTTAGCACCCTCTGGTAGTTACTTCGGGTGCAGCTTCTGAGTGAAGCCATTTTAGGAAAAGCCTCTTCCTTGTTCTAGTTGATTAATGCAAATATGTGACCTGGGTCATAGTTCATTTCGGCCATCTTTGTTTTGTATGCAGGCTGTACTGGCTCTGTGGAGCATGGCCCTGTACAATCTCCCTCCATCTGTTTGTGTAAAGCCTTGGAGAAACATTATTTGTAAGTTATACCATTTATATCTACCAGATGGCAGTATTTATGTATCTATTTGGTGAATTTATACATGTTGATTATCACTTTGTAATACCTTGTGTTTATATACTTTACTGTCATTTCAGTTTCACAAAAAAGTCTGTACAGAGTCATCATTCAAGCCTCTCAGGGTCATCTTTAGCTATGTCTATGTATGCACTTCAGACATGCATACAGGGAGTATGTCGAATTATTTTGCCAAAAAGTGCAAAATTCTGAAAATGCCTCATATTCTAGTATGTTGTCTAAAAAGCCCCCCAAAAGTCATAGCACAGTGTCTCGTCAAAAATAAATAAAAAACACCACAATATAGTATGTCGTCAAAAATCCCACAAAAATGCCATCGTATAGTATGTTGATTTGTTTTGCCAAAAAGTCCAAAATTCAGAAAATGTCTCATATTCTAGTATGTTGTCTAAAAAGCCCCCCAAAAGTCATAGCAGTGTCTCGCCAATATAAACCATAGAATAGTATGTTGAAAAACACCATGCTATAGTATGTCGAATATGTAATAAAAAAGTAATAAAAAAGTATGTCGGAAAAAAGTTATGGTATATGTCAAAAACGTAATAATACAGTATGTCGAAAAAAAATGTCATAGCATAGGATGTCAGAAAAATGTCATACAAAAGCATGAAGCAAGTTGGTTCACTTGGTTGTTATTTCCCTAATCTGTACACCCTGCCCGATCAGCAGGGTGTACAGATTTAACTTTCCGCCATACAGAGCTCTGACTTCAGCCACCCTGGAATGTCAGACAGGGTAGACAATAAGTTAATAGCTAATTTACTGTGTTACAGGACCAATATGCAAGCATGCATACACATGCTTTTATTAGGGTCCAACAGGTCCAACTGAACTGATTTTCAAACCCTCAGTCGAGCACACTTTTGCACAATCCACACCTAAACCTAATTGTGATCTTAACAATACACACACGCTTCTCTGCATTTGTGATGCAAGTATCATACCACTCTCATGTCAGGGAACTTATCAAGGCCTGGCCGTATTGTGAAGTGCCTATGGTATAAAAAAATAAAACCACTGTCATTATAATATTCATGAGCCTTCACATCCCTCCCCTCCCCCTTTTCTGTTCTTCTCTTCTTTCCTCATTTCCTTTCCTTAACTCCCCCTCTCCCTCTCTTCTCTCATGAATGCCAGAGGTGATAGAGACTTTCTTGTCTCTTCTTCACAGCCCTTAAATACAGAAAAGGTTAATTCCTTCAGTGTGTACGGACCTCATTTCAACCACCAGGGTTATATCCCTGCCCCCGTATTTTAAAGACAATGTTTAAATTTTTTAAAACCTACCCGTCCTAACCAATTTAACTCCAGCTGATCATTCTACAAAAGCACATGGCACAATGAAAAATGCATCGCAGCATATCTTGGAGAAGTTTTTAATGGTTTGGATGGAGAAACAGAAACAAATACATCTTGTATACATTTCATAATGAGGAGGACTCACAAGTTTGAGGTCTAAGAAGACTTTAGATTTGATCAAATTTAACCAAGATGTCAAGTGATATACTTGGGTTGTATTCATGAAATAGTCACTTTTATTTATAAAAAAACTACAAATTTGAACTAATATGTAATTAATTATAATTCAAACAGAAATGTAGCATCCACGCGTAGCTCATTCAAAGATATTCGAGGTGTCTCCCCGACCTCACTATCAGGCTGTCCTCATTCACTGTTTGTAATAAATAATCCACTGCAATTTGTGTATGACCAACATAATCATTATTGATGTTTGTTGTAAGGCACCGGACATTCACCCGGGTGTCCATGACTTGGAAGTACTTACTTTAAATCAAACAATGATCTTTTTTCTAACCTTAACCAAGTAGTTTTGGTGCCTCAACTTAACCGAACAACAATACAATAATATTAGATGTTTGCTTTTATTGGAAGGTCAAGACGAGAATAAGACAGCTCAAATTGAGTTTTATGATGACCTTACACCATACGATGAAGATCTCAAGAGCGTGCGCCACAACTCTGGCAAAACGTTTTCATCCCGACATTGGAAATCTGTCTGCAACAGTGAAATGCTACTTGTTACAGGTCTATCCTTAACTCACCTGATAGAAACTACTAAGGATGTAATTGTGTTATTATTTTAACTTGTAGTGTTGGCAGTATTACATTACTGAAAAATAGTAATTAGTTACAGTTACTAGTTACCTCATTAAAAAAGTATCTCAGTTACTTTATTAATTACTTTCACCAAAAAGTAATGCATTACTGTGATAAGTAATGTTTTAGTTATTTTTTAAATGTATTTCTTCTTTATGAGTTTACCTGAACGCACCATGAATTAACGAGGGGCAACTGAACTCACCATTAAGTTCAGTTGTCAGTGTCTGCACACATTTTGCTGTTTGTTTGCATAACTTAGAAGGCAAATGTTGTCACATCGGTGACTTCAGGGAGGCAGGAGGATTTTACAGTTCTGTTGTTTCTCCAACATCTCCAACTCCCGAAGTGGCCGTGGTGTTTGGAAAAGTACAGCTGCAGGCTGTTATACCAGTAAGCTAACTGTTATGCTAGCTGTTGTAATCATTTTGAGTGTAATAAAGCCACTTCAGATTTTAGACATTTAGCTTTAACATTACCTGCTGCCAAGTACCCAGCTGTAGATTGTAGTCTGCTCTACTTTTGTCATCATCTTTTATCTTAAAATATCTCCACACTGCCAACATTGGCTCCTCCACCTCCCCGTTCAGCTGACGAGAACTGAATGTCATGTTGCCATAAAGTGGCATCGGAGTAGTTTTACGAGTACAAGTACAAGTACATGAGCACAGTATAGGACATGCATCCCTAACTAACGCAGTAACAAACCTTTCAGTAATGGTAATTTAGTTACTTAATTTAAAAAATAATGTGTTAGAGTACTAGTTACTGCTGAAAGTAAGAGTTACTGTAACACGCTACTTTGTAACACATTATTGTGCACTTGAGCACTATTTGCACTTGCACTTTTATGCATCTGCAGTAGTTTGAATTTTATCTGCACTTGCACTTTCTCTATACATGTTAGGCTGCTATATGCTGTGCACTTTGCACTACACAGCTTAAAGATTTAATGCCATCAAAACAATGGTTTTCATCTTACAGCAGGAGTCATTTTTTAACATGGGAAAATATGACTGCTCTTTTATCCGACGTGTATACGGTCCACTCTGTACTTTACACTGTATTCAAACTCTCACAATCTCTCACTCACATACTGCTTCACCTACTCAACGTCTCTCTTTCTATCACACACTCACACATACACAGTACCTATCTCATACTCTTTTGCTCACTCTGTCTCCCCTTATCTCCGGCTTTCGAACAAGTAAGACGACAACAAGCAGAAAAGTCTGCCGGACGTACACACACGCACACGCCTTCACCCGGCCGCCCCTGCGCGCAGCATCTCTGCACCGCAAACAAGCATCTGGTTGTTATCGCTCTTCGCCATGCTTGCTGAGCAAAGTTTAAGCTGATTCGGTGACAACCCAAACCGAGCCACCCCGGCATTTCCTTACAGTGAGACCCCTAATCTGCCAGAGTGGGGGAGAGACAGAGAGTGGTCCGCTCTCTAATTCGACAGAGAAGCGAGGCTCGAAACAGCACAATTAAAAAGATACTGTTGTGTTTACACTCGCTGGCCTGTGTAACTGCTGAATGGGGGACATAAACAGCTTAGCTGCAGCCAGTGTAAGTGGCCTGCGCGGGCCTCCTCCTGCTGAATACGAGAAGAGCGACTGTATTCTGTCACACCGCATTTGACAGGAATTTGAAATCTGCTGCATTATGCGCTGCCCACAATAAACCTTGTGTTGTTTGAAAAGCCGGCATTAGACAGCAGAAAACTGGCATCAGAGAAGGGAAATAATTTGATCTTGTCTAATCTGGCTGAGGGGGGAAATATTGTAATCCCCTCCGTGCTCTGTGATATGTGCATGTGCCTGCATCTGGCTGGGTGTTTGTGTAAGTTTGTGCAAGTGTGCTTGTGTAGGATTGTGCACATGCATTTGTTACCATGCAAGACAGAGGTTTTTGAAAGCATAATTCTGCTATTTGTGTGAAATTGTTGGTATTGCCTTTTCTGTTGAGGTTCCCATAAGTGTTTCTCACACAGCAGATAGTAACAGAAGACTGAATACACACACACACACACACACACACACACACACGCACACACACACACACTGCTGCTCAGTCCTTGCGGGCCCATCAGAGCTCCATTGTAAAAGCTTCTGGTTTTATGAGGAGTGCAGATGTAAATCCCCACATTCTCTGTGATATCTCTTCGGCATCCTGTTGTCTCTATCTTTGATCACCTATCTACTGGGAAGTGATGAGTGCTGAGAGCCAGAAACGGCGAACAACAGACACATTAAGGCCTGTTGTATTTATACCCGCCTAGAAACAATGGACCTGTGTCAGGGCGATTGTTTCCCCCAGCGACTCTCAGGGAAGGCTTTGAAAATTGAAAAATAAAAACTTTCGGTTTCACACAAGCCTGTTCCATCTTTCGCTGCCATTGTTGCTCCTCTTTGATAACAGGCTTGAACAAAACCCCAAACTAATCTCACATGCTTTCATTCATTACGATCCCGGATCATAAAAAATGGACATTTTTGGATTGTTGTCCAAGCACACTCTTTGTTGCTTTTTTCATGCCAAAATGTTGTGTTCGGTCATTGTTGTTTGCCGTTTTGTCAGATGAAAGCTACTGCATAGTTATGATGGCATAATAGGTAATCAGGTGTGGTGAGAAAGGGACCTTTTCTCACTTTGTCCTTGTTGCAGGGGGGACTGGGGGAATGATTAGCAGGGCGCACTCACCCAGGGAGAGAAGACAATGAGAAGAGTAGATTGTCTTGTGTATGACGATAAACTAAGAGGCTCATTATTATCTGTAGAGTGATAAACCACATGGATGGTTCAGATATAATGCTTATACAGCTGCTGTGTGGTTTGGTCTCATGCTTCAAACTGAGCACATTCCACTGGATTAAAGCACAAACTTTTGCTGAAATCCCTGTAATAGTTTTCAGACGCAATGTATAATAACTTTGTACAGGCAATCATACAAAGCAGAAAATAATTACAGCTTTAGATTGTTTTAATCTTATACTGCTGTTAAAAGAATACTCCACCCCCCAAAATGATCATTTGTATATCAATCACTCACCCCGTGTAACCTTGAATTTGTGAAGAAAATATAGTTTTTCTCACATGCCTCCATGGTGAACAAAGAATCCAAAAATCGATACATTTGATGAATTGAAGTAATAGGGGGCTTTGTTTAATGAAAATATATGATACTCGTTTACGCTAAAACCTTACTATTTCAAACACTTCTGCACAAACAGTCTCACGTTTGCTTAAATAGAAAGGTTTTAGCAGAAATGCATGTGTTTGGGAAGTACTGAGCACATGAGTGGATAAAAAGTTTTGGTGTCATTGAACACAGTCTCCTTTTACTTCAATTCATATTTTTTTCTCCATTTTTGGATTCTTTGTTCACCATGGAGGCATGCAAGAAAAACAGCGTTTTCTTCATGAATCCAAAGTAACACAGGGTAATTGATATACAAATGATCATTTTGGGGGTGAAGTATTCCTTCAAGGCAGAATTAAAAATGATCCTACCCTACAACTTTCTCATGGTTTCATATTAAACTACTTTGCCTCATTATAGTTATTTAAAATGTTATTCTGAACAAAAGAAGTAGCCTTTTGCCACTTGAAAACTGGTCTATATGAATAATTCAAATAGTTGGGTGACTCTCAAAATAACCAGAAATGAGCAGTACATATTTCTTTAAAAACACAAAAACTCCAAGAACGACACATAATTTCTGTTACTTTATCCTGCTTCTTGAAATTCTCCTGCAGATCGGGAGAGTTGTGTGACTTATTTACCTGTCCAGCCTCTCTGTGTACAGCGTTGTCAACAAGATGTTAGCACTCAAAGGGGAAAATAACTGCAAATATAAACATGGTGAGGTACATCTCGAGCTGGAACAAACCTGCTTTTCTGACAGCTTGACAGTCACCTGAGGGTGAAACAGATTCCAAAATCACTGTCCAACCGGCCACACATTGTCTTGCTTTGTCTGACACACACACACACACACACACACACACACACACACA
>JAOVVB010058157.1:0-29093 GCA_028570985.1 Heterobranchus longifilis
CACATACTTTTTTAGCGGACTAAATAGCATGTTAGTGTGGAATTTCGGACACTTCTGTTAATCTACTGTGTTTTTTTCCTCTCGTCAGCACCCCCCCCCCAAACACCTGCCATTTCACCAGAATGATAGTGGTCATCCATCGATTGAAGGTATTACAAACAACAGCTCATTCTTAAGTGGCTCCTTTTCAGATTAGCCCCGAGCTGATGAGACGGAGCATCGAGAGGGCGAATGATGATAAAGACCTATTCTGTTTTTAAAACATCAGCTGGCAGTTACCTTTCTCCTCCCGTTGCTGTCTCTCTTTTTCTCATTCCCTCTCCCATCGCTTTTTTTCTGTAAAGAGAAAAGAAGCTGATGAGATCTTTGGGCCTCTGAGCAATTGACTTGAGATTGCATGGGCCTCTCAGACACTCCATCGACCCTCTTTTCTCAGCAAGGGGTCACGCTTGATGTGGTCCTTTATTAGCTCAAATTAGGCCTCTGTGTCTCCAAGAAGGGAACATCCATCTCCTTATTCATTTGTTCGTCTTGTCCCATTTATTTACTTAGTTGGCTAGGCAGTGGGCTGTTTGGACAGAGAGCATTGGGCGCCCCAGGCAGGGACACAAATAACGTCTTATGCACATTAGTTACAAATCACCAATGCAAGGTGAAGGTCAGAAAATATGTGAGGCTAAAAGAGGGATGGGAGGATGTGAAATGCAGTCAGCAGGAGTACAATGACATTCTGCAATGTTACTGGAGATTACAGGAGCATTATTTAACCCAATAACTATCTATATTTGCATATACTTAACTTAATAACATTTGATAACTTTATTTTCTATTATATAAAACAATGGTTCTCAAAGTGGGGTCCAGGGATCCCAGAGGTCCCAGCAAAAAGGGGAATAATTTATTTTCACTATAATTCCATCCAGAAGTAACACAATGACAGAATGTATGACTATTTTTCACCGACACTTTCTGTAATAAAACATCTAGTGGATCGTAACCTAAAAGATTAGGATGCTATGTGTAAATCTGTAAGTCTATTATTAAAATGTAACAAACAGAAGAGGAAGAAATGGTTAGAGGTTAGATAATTCCATTAAATCTCACAGGCTGTGGTTTGGCCACCCCAGCTTAAGATGCTTCTCCTCTTTCTTCTCTAAAAGCAATGTAACTGACACCACATCTAAAGGATGAACACCAAAATTTGACTTTGTCGTTTCTTAATTCTACTCTAATTCAAATCCCACATATACAGTAAAGTGTTTATCGTTTACTTTGTTTTTGGCCGAGGGGTATAAAGCACAGACTTTTCATCAATGACTTGCCATTGCCCATTTCCACAGCTGATTCACGACTCAATTATCGGCTCATTAACGCACCATATCAATTTATAGATTGATGGCATGAAAAGCAGTGGACCCAGCGGCACTGAGCGATCAGGCTAAAGAAACACAGTGAAACATGAGCAATTTGCTAGATGGTGGAGCATTTCTTCTAAATTGAGGTTTAAGGTGCCTTATGGCATATCTGCATCTACATAGTGAAACAGTTGGTAGTGATCAGGGGGACATTTCTATTACAAAGATAGATGTTTTGCGTTGAAAAGTCCCTGAGTGCAGGTTTTGCATGTTTCAATATCAGGCAATGCATCAAATAGCATTACATACTGCACACACGCACGCACGCACGCACACACGCCTCTGAGCAGTTACCAACAATGACATGTTTAACCCCCACCCCTTTGATCATTACGATAGCACCGCTATTTCTCTCTTAAAGCCGGACAGGGGGAGGTAAAATGTCACCTGGCTGACTTTACTCCGGCCTTGTGTCTCTCTCAGCATGGCAGGAAGAATTGGGATGAATGATGAAAAGGTGAAGAAGAAGTGAACAAGTGTTCTTCTACAAGCAGTGATTTCGCTCATGGTCAGAGTACGGTCATCTCCAGAGGCCAGGTCTGTGTTTTCTCCCTCAGCTTTGGTTCTTTTAACGGTGTCTATTTGAATTTGGACGGAGTGAAAGAGAGGTGGAGGAGGGGCTGATGGGAGCAGACAGCGAGTGCAGGGGTTACTGTCAGACAGAGAGCCTCTCTCCTCTGCTTATCTCAAATTCTCTCTCTGTCTGATCACGAATCATAGCCCTGACTCAACTCAAGCAAAGAGGAGAAAAGCTGGACCCCCTCAGCCATCTTCATTGCTTATATCTCCTCTTCTCCGTCTCTCTCCCTCTCTTCCCAGCCATGCGACTCGGGGCGGCGTTCTGGCCTTTAAAAAGGCAAACTTGTAATCTGATAATTAACAATCTGCTAAATTTCTCAAAAGGAAAACAGTCATGAGAAATGTCTGCCTCGTGCCCGTGAGTAGGATGACCTTTTGCTGAGGCTGGAATGGCAGGCGAGGCGAGGCGACTCACTTAGAAGCATTTAATTAGCTCTGCTCACGGCTGTGTGCGCTGCCACTGGGCAGAGGAGGGAGGACGAGATGCAGGAGAAGGGACAAGAAGAGATAGTTGGGGTGCAACGGAGGCATGAGGAAGGAAAAACACACGTTCCAGATATCGCCTGTTTAATACCTGTTCTCCATTTTTATGCAACAGTATATAACCTAGTAAAGTCCCTTTCACACATGCACTGCAACCCTGAACTTATCTAGGCATTACCCAGAGGAGCCGTCTGTGAGTGTCCAAATGATTTGAACCAGACATTAAAGGAACTGAGTACCTGAATACAAAGTCCGATTTACACAAAGACTCCAACAAAATGTCAAACTGGAAACAATGAGATTCAGGAACTTCTGTCAGTAAGGCCCGACGCAGAAATCGTCAAAGAATGGCAAGGTACTCAGTTGTTTATGACTAAATTACTAAAGGTGACCACGGTGTAATCCGCATCATGCTGCCTCTAGTCTGGCTGGGTATGTAAGCAGTGTCAGCATTAAGCCTTATACTTCCGCCGAGAGGAGACTCCCTGCAGGAGGAAGTCCCTCCTTCCTTCCGTGTGGTTCTCAAAGTCCTGTCGCTGCAGCCGGCCGCCCAAGACGACTGTGATTGGTTTAAAGAAATATAAAGAGAGTTGTTTCCACTATGCCAGAGTGAAAGACATTCAATCCAGACCTACACCCCAGCGCGGACACAGTGCTGTGGAGATAGGTCTGGCTACGTGAGACTATGCTGCCTCCTGCACGCTCTACCCAGGCTCCACCCCCTCACCTAAATTAAACAGCATTTCAACTTGTGAGAATGCATCTGACATGTGTGAAATGTGTCCGCATGTCGCTTCCTGCATGAGCTTGTGCTTGTTAGCACCTGCCTTTTTAAAGACACGTAAAAGCTTCGAAATTCATCAGCAGGGTATTTACAGACGTATTTTATGTCATAGAACAAAACATTAAAATCTCTGACGCATGTGTTAACCACAGACCTTATTTCAGGTGTCTAAACAAAAGCACATTCAAAAAAACCCACTGACTTTTTGACGAGGGAACTGGAGGTGCAGAAATGCAAACTCATTTCCAGGATTTGAAACTACAAACTTAGACGCCCTATATTCAGTGGCTTTCCTTTGTATGTCAGTGTTCATCTGCTGTAAATAGTACAAAGCAAATGTTTTGGATACACACTCTCTTCATAAGGAAGCTCCTGCTGTTGGGAGTTGATGTAAGTTGATGAACCCCATGTCTCTATTCTGTTCTTTCTATAGACTTACACACTGTATTCTGTACTATTTGTGCTGTAATAACACAGTTCCTCCAACTGGGATCATTTAACTTTTTTTTTTGCTTCGCTGCTTTATTGTTTTATGGGACACAATATGGAAATGTATTTCTTAAATCAAACAGAGCACACTGTCATAATGTCAAATGCAAACTGAAGCTTCGCTGTGATTTATTGGCGGAGAAAAAGGAATAATGAATCTCAGAAATCCATAAACAATACAGCCAGAGGAAACCAATGGGAGTCAATTCAACAAAGTCAATAAAGGATCATTATTCCACCTCATTTCAAGCACACATAGACAAACGGTGAGTGAGATATTAGCACTGAGGCCCCCGAGAAGCAGCCAGAGCTAATGCACTTAGAGGGTTAATCACTGCATTTGTATGCAAATATGTATTTAAGTGTGTCTGCCCTTATGGGAGGGTTTAATGAAGGAATTGGGCCCAGGCAGTAGGTGACATTCAGCGCCTGTGTAACCTCAGTGGATAGCTTCCCTGACGCTATTTGTGAATGTTAATTGCTTTTCGGCTGCCGCCGTCTCCCAAGTCTCCACCTGTCCCTCCGTCCTGAGCAACATGGGACTCTCCCTGTCCTTTAAGCCAAAGCTGTAAAATAGAGAAAATCCTCCTAGGAATAATGTTTGTTGTGTTGGAGCATCACGCCAAAAACTGACGCCTGTATGATTAAAGTGTCCCAGTGCAGAAGGAGAAGAGAAAAAAAGTGCAGAAACTTCAATTATCGGAGGTCTGACCCTTTGCTGTCTGTCTTTGAAATGATGGAGTGAAATCTTCCCTCTCTCTCTCTCACTTCTTCCTTTCTGTATTCCACCAGAAGAAAAATCAGCGTAAGATTTGCATATCCAATTCCAATTGAACAGAAAGTTAATCTATCCAAATATAATTTAGTGTGAGATGGCCCTGCATAAGACAAAAGAGACCAGCCTCTGTATTTTAATTTCCCCCAATTCTTCTCGTCCACAAGTGCACGCAACAACAAGAGAGAGCAGAGGAGGTGACATGAGGAGAAGGGGAGTGAAGATAGAGATCTTTCCATTTATGACAGGGAGCTTTGAATTGAGGTAATCCACAGAGCTGTGAAAATTAAAACCCCATCTGTTAAAAAAAATGCAAATAGACCTTTTGATTCTGCTGCAGAAGGAAATTTGCCCAAATCAAAAGATTAGCACCAATACTTGTGGATTATGTTTCACTTTTATGCTCCTCACTCCCCCTCTTTTTTTCTTTTTTTTTTTTACTACTTCTCCTTCCCTCTTGCTACATTTCCGTCATGGTATTAAGATCTCACTGTTTCAGAGAGAGAACAAGAATTTAATACAGACTCTGAAATCTACCTGTGATCTATATTTAGCCGCTGATAACACGCACAGTCCATAAGTACTTTTATCAGCCTTTTAGCAGGATTCACATTGGCAAATTAAATATTTAACATGACAAATCGGGACTCAACATCTTGTCTTATTCCTATAGGCCCAATCAGCGTCTATATTTGTCACAGAAAGTATTTACTCGTAAATAAACAGCATAAATCCTTAAACTACCCCGGCTTGTGATTGGTTCAAAGTGACAGTAAACATTTATGAATGCCATGAATCTGTGTTAAAACACTAAGCATTTAGTCTGGAGTGGTGTTTAATGGGCTTCGTTAAGTGGACGACATTGCTAAGTCTGTTTTCATGGCGATCACCTGCTGCAGCTAACAACCTCTCTTTTTTTATTTGCTTTGTTGCTTGCAGGCTCCCTCTTAGCTAGCGATATTCAAGCAAAGCCATATAAATGCTAACAAAGGACCATTGATTTTCCTCTGTGTGTGTGTGTGTGCGTGTGTGCATGCGTGTGGTCGTATCTGATACATCAATCTCATTAACATGGGAAGCTTAGGGCGAAGGCCTGGGCTCGGAACAATGAAAGATGTAAATTCAAACTGTCTCCTGCATAAAATAATGCAGTGTCGTGGACAGTGGTGTCTACGATCTGCAATTATTTGACCCCATTAAAGCAGTAAAGCTACACAGGAGTAAACAGAAAAGAAGAGGGGCGGGTGATGGAAGCACAAACACATCAAGTTTAACAACATGGAGAAGTGTGTTTGTTAAAAAAAAAAAAAGAAAAAAGCAGGACGCTGCAACTTGTCACCATGGCACGGTGACATTAGCAAGAAAGGGCACAAGGATCAGTGTGTATCCGTGTGTGTGTATGTGAAAAAAGTGTCCTGCCAACAATCTTTTCACACATTATTGAGCCTAGAAGTATGCTGCTCTCGTGGGTTGTCAGGAAAGATACAGCTCACATCAACGGGAGGTTAGATAAGGGGGCACGAGTTTGTGGAAAACAGTCCCAATAACATGTAAATGATCAGGCTGTTCTCATTCACTGTTCGTAGTTATACTGACAAAAAGTAATGCACTCTAATTCACAGATTGTGAGCTCAGCTCAGCTTATTACACCCCATATAGGGAGCTTGAGATTGTAGTTTCAAAATGTGGAAATGAGTTAGCATTTCTGGTTCTCTCGTCTCGAAGTCCATGGGTTTTTTTAATGTGTTTTTGTTTAGACGTCTGAAATAAGGTCTGTGGTCTGAACATAAGTAGTAACTTATGTAGTAAGTTATTTGAACCGAAACCCTGTTATTTTTCCGAACCTTAACCAAGTAGTTTTGTTGCCTAAACCTAAGCAAGTAGTTCTGTTTCACAATATTAACAATGTGTTTAAAACAGCAACCGTTCGACCGTCTCACAATGTTAAATAGAACGGTCATATTTCGTAAGATATCATACAAACTGTTATGCATACGTTTTTCTATATCATACAAACCTGTCCGAGAAGAAATGATGCACCACAGAGCAACACAGCAGTTGTGAAATCCTAAAAGTATGGTTGCTACCAAAGTGTACCAGATTTGACAGCATTTGTATGACAGTTTTTATTCATCTGAAGTGCATGTTATTGAAAAGATGTTCTTAACCTAAAACTCACCTTATTCTCAGGAGCTTCTGAAAGAGATCACACCAGATCGCTGCACAGCAAAGTACATTCACACGTCCTTGTGGAACAGGTGGCTACTCGCAAGTGATGTACTGGCTGCTGGTTGTGGCACAGTGGATAGAAAGAGGAAAACTCCATTGGCAAGACTTCTCATTCAGCAGAGCAGGGTTATATAAAATTGGCCTGTGCAAACATGGTTAAGACATGTAAGAAATTTTGCTGGTATAAATGCTGCTCTGACTGAGCCCTTGGGCCGGCATGTGACTTATGGCTCATTTATGCTTAACATGGGATACGTATAAGGACACGGGTGGAGCGCAAGACAGTGTAGAGACATGACCATAGAACACGAGGAAGACATTTAAAACAACGGCGGAATGGTGATGTATGTAATAGATGATTTAATATATCAATGTTTTTTTATATTGATGCATTTAACGGACTCACAGACCACCGCAGTCTACAACATTGTCTCCACTTTTCCCTCTTTCTTAAGCAGAACATTATTAGACCTCCACCGTCCTGTGTTGTTGTCAGAAACTTTTTTGACTCTCTTTTTTTTCCCCTCTGGTGGATGAATTGCTTAACAACGACTGCCACCGTAAAGGATGCATCAGAGTGACGGTGCAGTTAAGGATCCAAATGTTCTCTTACCCAGGTGTGCTGACTGATGAATGTGTCATGAAGAGTGGAGCAGGTGGACCCAAACGCAGGAGACTGCAGACAACAGGAACAAGACAACTATTTTGAGTTTAGTGCAGGCAAGGCACTGAAAACCAGGGCGTACTGTAAATGCAAACTAGAGAAGGAGAGAAGGGTGGAGAAGCTCAGCCCACGTGGTCATAAATTGTTTCCCAGAAATCAATGGGTAATGACAAAATAAGAACAAATCATGGAGGAAATGTGTCCGTATATCTAATGTCTAATGTCTCCATTAAAATTTAAACAAATGAAAATCTGTCTAATGAAAATAATGCATTTATTGCATGTCACACTGTGGGAGATGGGAGGTGGGTCTAATAAAGTCTTCATCACAATCTGGGTCAACTGAACTGTACAAAATAAATTTTTTAGACATGTCAGATGGTGCAATGAATGTGAATGCCAGATGCATTACAGCGCTACAATATAAATAGAAAAAAAAACAAATGCAAGCAGACATGTCATCAACTTGCGTCATCCATCTGTGCTGGAAAATGTAGCAAAAGAATAAACAAGCTTTGGTCATACAGCTGGCCCTGCTATGTGTTGGGGGGAAAAAAACAAAGAAGAGGAGGAGGATGTTTTTAAGCTATAGGGGAAAGGGGGCAACATAAAATGCAGATTTTGGAAAGTTAGTTTGAGGTAAACATGTTTTTTTAGAAGTAGCTTAGCAGTAGTTACGCTAGCTCGCCAGTTATCACCAGCCTTTTGTTTATCACCATGGGTCATAACAACAGTCACATTGTTCTGACATCTGAATTTTGGATAGGACAATCAATAATGTGAATAAATAATTGTGAACAACCCAACTGCTGGGGAGAGCAGGTAGCACAGCAGACTATAGGACAGGCAGCTCAAAATATTGTACTATTCTCCAAATCTCAGAGAAGACAGATGGGATAAGTTATAGTTTGAATGTGTATGTTTTGAAAATGAGCAGAAATCTTTCTGAAACACATTATGGGAAACTAATCAGGGCGGGGCAGACAACCAAAACTGGTGGGAAAATACACAAAGTAAAGTAATCTGAAAGAGAGAGAGGTGAGTAAGAAAAATAAAACAGGGAAGATTATGAAACACATACGATTTTCCTTATCAAAGAGGAACCATAATACAGCTGCTATTTTAGCTTTGCCAGTTACACCCAGCCCAGAAATCTAGCAGGTACCTAATGTGTTTTCGCATTATGATCGTCAGCTATGGTCAAATCAGAGAGCTCATATTTTTCTCATGTGTGCATCTAAAATCCAACAGGTTGAGCTGCAGCATCTGAATGTGGAGGTGACGACTGGCTTCATCAGCATCCTCTCCATCCTCCCTCCCTCCTTGTTCCCGCTGAATGTGGAGGACAAACGCGTCACGGCGCTCATAAGCCTTTTTAATCAGCGTGAGAGATTGCCCACATATCTGTTAACTCTGTCACTAATGGCTATTCTTCCTCATTAGGGAATGCTATCGCTCCTCTCCCTCCGCCACATGCAGGCGTGATCAATTCCTCTATCATTTAGGACCAGATCAATCTCACTGCCCCTCTTCCTTTTTAAACTTCAATATCTCCTTCTTCCATCATGATGCATTGCAGCATCTAATTAGTCACACGGCCTGGGGAGTGAAACTAGAGCAGGGGGACATGTCTGTACATTCAAGGTGGGCTCCTGTAGTGTAGATAAGTCTTCATTAAAGAAGCTAATCCCATATACCCACACAAAGTAGAAAGGGCAGATAGTTAGGAAATGTGTCTTGCTGGAATTCTTTAAAATATAAAGAATATCCTTGGATATTGGCAGTTCGTGAGATTCAGTTTTTGTTTTGTGCTCCTACTTTCCCTCAATATGCCTCATAGCTACGTACACACTGTAAGCCTATGTGCTCAATTTGGATTTATTGCTCAGATCTGATTTATTTTGTTTTGGCTGACATTATTTTTTAAATGTGGCCAATATCAGATTGCAGTCACGGTCCTGAACTGACCCGCTATGCACAAAAGAACAATAACAAAGACGTCACACGCAGCACGATATCGTACAGAAGTTAACAAGGAGACATCTGAAGTCAGTGTTTCAAGTTTCATTTGTACCTTGATGTGCAGCGGAAGCCAGCAAATTCATAAGCGGATTATAATGGTATAATTAATGAATAATTAAACATAAATAAATTAAATTGTGTGCTTGCAATCACAATTGATGCATTGGCATGATATCTGCTGCAATGCAACATGTTTTGTAGCTGCATTGCATTTTGGTCTGTCAGTACAAATTAACACATCTGCTGCTTCTAATTAACTGTATGTTACAAGTACAAAACAGCAAGTATTGTGAGATTATTTAATCTGTTTCCAATACAAATTAACTTGCTTCTAAATTTATATTTCTGGTGCCAAATCTGTCCTGTTTTAATATATATTTTTACTGGAACAAATGGAATCATCTCTCATCAAGCAGAGCTGTTGTGTTGACATTCTGACAGTTTTTAAGGTGGATGTTTCCGTTAAGAGTTAAATAAAGTCTGTGAATGAAAGTATGGATGGGCAGGCTTTTAGCAAGGGCATTTGGGAACCATTGTTTCCTGAGCGTTTAGCTCTGTTATGAGGTCAATACAGCTATGAAAGCTTTAGAGACACATAACACACTTATAAAACCTGAGTGTAAAGTCGTGCCTTGCAGCATAACAACAAAGGAAAAAAAATCAAAGCTCTGTATAGTAAGAAAGCCACTGTAAGTAAGAACAAAGAGGGCAATGCATAAAAAGATTATTGGGTTTTTTTTTCACAAAGTAATTTCATTTGGAATGATAATTAAACATATTGTTCTGATGACTGTTTTGTCAAGCTGACGTGATTATAACTTTCTCCCTTACAGCGCCAGAATCTATTAACTGAAAACAATACTTGTCTTATGATACAAAACATGCAGTCCTTTGCAATATTGCACCTGATAAGGGTGCATTTAATTCTTATATATTTCATGGATAATGTGGCTGAATTGACTACAAAGGTGGCAGCTGGTACTAGATAAACAGCAAGCAATTAAAAAAAACAAACCTAACCTTCAGCAGGAGAGTACTGTAGGTTACCAAAAGCTGTTGTTACCTCTCACCATCCAACTATAGTGTAAAGACGGAGGTGAAGAAAGAGGATAGGGAGGTATTATTTATTAATAGTCAGTCTCCCCAAACCTCTGTAAAACATCCTGTTGAGCTCCCTGAGGTGAGCGCTCAGCTTCAAAGCAATTAAAACCGAGGCTATGAGAGAGCGAGGCCTGGACGGCCACAAGGCCAGCGGGTTTGGCTGGCTGCACAGTCAAATACTGTACATTCAGCTTTTATGCCTGGGAGGACAGGCGCCCTGAGCAGAATCACCTCCCCATGTCAGGGATTCCTTGTCTGGGTTTAAAGCCTCAGTGAGCCTTGGGACAGGCCAGCCTCTCTGGAGGATTATGTAACCATAATAAGTGAATGTAGTGATCCTCTCCCTTTGTGTCCCTCTGAGTCATGTTAAACAGTTCTAGACGAAGAGCCAAAGAAGAAGACTTCTTAATGTCTGGTCTAACTTTCTGTCAAAAACTTCACACTTTGGAAAGATGTTTAAATCCAGTGGTTTGGAGATGCTAAACTGCCCCTAGGTGTGAATGAATACCTGTCTCCTACAGAATTACATTCCCTACAACTGCATTCTCAATTACGTTTCGAGGGAAACGTTTTTTCTCCCAGATTAGGGTCACAGTTTTAAACATCTCGTTAACATTGTGAATTGATACACATTGTTAGGATTAGGCAACAACACTTTTAGGAAAAGATCATGGTTTAAGTTCAAATAAAGTATGTTTGTCATGTAACAAAATATAATAACTACGTTTGTTAAATAGCAATGTTGACTTTTGGTTTCACACAGGACACGAGCTGCGGTGCTTTTTGTAACCCAGCCATCCACCCTAGAATGAAATTAATTTTTAGGAGGTGAATATTGTATGTTTTTGTATGTTTGTCCTATGCTAGACCACTGCAAGGTGTTTACCTACCCACTGCTGCATGCTGGGATACGCTCCAGCCTCCTTCCAAATAGGAATGATTTGCGTAATGAAAACAGATGAGTATCTAACATGTTGGCCAAATGCAGCCAGTAGCTACGAACGTCTCAATATAATTCCACCTTCTAAAGCAGCAACAGTCACAAGCTTGCTCACACGGTATCCAGAGCCATCTACTCATAAACCAGCATGAATCAAGGTTATGCTTATAACCATCAGCCAGTGCTGTTGGGCATCATAAAGGCAGCTTAAGTGGTCTTTAATAAAGGTAGGTTTTACATGCCTCTCAGGCATTTTCTCATAAAAACCTGAAAAGGTTGTGGCGAGTCATTCTCTCTTATGAGCTTGTAAAATCTTAGCATCCTCTTCTGACCACAATAACGATATGAATGTCTTCAGCAGAGCTTTTTTTTGTGCTTCCAAGAGCCTCATAACCCTTGCATAATGGCCCTCAGATGATGCTCTGCCCTGGTATACCCTGATGCCACTCCATTGTCTTCTTATTTCTCTTTCCATTTCTCTCTCGTCACACGTCATCTTTGATTATATGTCATACGCTTGATTTGATCAGAGGGGAATAACAGGAGAAAGAGAATAACTTATGAGTGCTCCCTCTTCGAAATTGAGGCATTATGATACGTACATTAGTTCCACGGCTTTGTCATTCTGTGCCCATCGTCAAGGTGGGTTATGCAACTGAGCAGGCTGAGACAAAGCAACTATTTTGGGCTGTGTTTTCCACAGAGGCATGGAGGAGCAGATGCCTTGTCTCCAGGACAAAAAAAGACAATAAAAATACCAAAAAAAACAAAGACCTGAAGTGCAGAAGAGTTGGCAACCACCTTTGCACAGGAGGTATTGAAGAAGACAATTGTTTATGAGTACCCGGAGGGGACACTGAGTACACATCCATCCATCCACTTTCTGTTTATTCGGGTCCTGGTAGCAGGTTTAGTGAGGTAGCCCCGAGATCCTCCAGCTCTTCCTGGGGGATCCCAAGGGGCTTCCCAAGTGAGACAGGATATGTAATCCCTCCCATGTGCTCTGAGTCTGCCCCAGGTCTCCACTAAATTGGACGTGCCCGAGGAAGGCAGTCAGGAGGCAGCCGATCATTTGCCTGAACCAACTCGCAGCAGTTCTATTCCGAGCGCCTTCCAGATATCCCTAAGGCTGAGCCTAGATGCCCTGTGTAAGAAGCCAAAGTCTCATTCTTTCTGCCACCCATAACCTATAGGCACTGTCCTAGACCGCAACTTAGAAAAGGCATTTAAGGGGATAGTTCAGATGGTTTGAGTTATCCATAGTCAGTGTAATACCTACAGTAGATGGCGGTCGGCACGCCCCCAGTTTGAAGGCAGAATTTCCGACACGGAAGATAAGCAATATACTGCTGTGGATGGGGCACACAGCAAAACATATTTTACTGTATCTATATCAGTTTAAGTGTAAGCTATATTTAGAATATTTTCAGTGCTTTACCTTGCCGTCAGACAGCTCTTTCCGACGGGAAACTGAAGCAGTTACATCGCTCTCTTCACAGCCACCAGACTCTTTTGACAAAAACAGTAATTTTACCTTGCAGAACACGAGTTGCTGGTCTAATATTTAGATATTAATATATATTTACAGCAGACATATACAAGAAACTCAATGAAACAGATGGTAAAAGATACTTAGTTACATACATTGTCCTGTCTCTATAACCTATAGGCCTATCCCGATAATCGAGTAGCTGCAACTTTTTCACAACCCTCTCCCTAACCCATGTGTACTTTCTAATGTATATCTATATCTATATTCCCCTCTAAATCATAAAATGATGCTCACAATAACATTTCACAAGTTAACCTTGTGGTAAACAGTGAACGTCAAGTGTTCATATTTTGTATGATAGCATGTGAACCACTGTGCATATGTTTTAAGATATATTTAAAATATATGTTCATGAGAATATGTTGATTAATTCAATATTCCATTTAGTTTCGACGGGGTTATATTTTTTAATGAACTTATTAGAACTGAGCACATGAGTATTTGTGGCATCTGACATGGATTTCACATGGAGCTTGACGAGTAAAGCATTTAAGTTTGGAAGTGAATAATCAGCACAGAATCTTTGCCTAATGAGGACCTAAGGGATATAAGGGATGGCCAGAACTGCTTCAGAATGATTCACTTGCCATTCGTTTGTAGCCATGTTTTGCATATTTTGCAAAACTCTCCAATGTCAGTATCTGTATTTGTCGATGTATCAATTGAAACGATAGAAATCCTCTCAGATCTTCATGTTATGTTGTTTGTGTCAATTTAAATTTGTATTCAAACTTAATATGCCCTCAGAGGGAACCAAGGATCGTAAATATTACAAACTAATTATGTCCTTCAGTCATAAATCAACTGTGCAACCTCCACACATAAGCAACACCAAACAATCGAATGAATGAAGGACATAAAGCTACTAAACATCACAGGATTATGGAGGTGCTCTGGACTGAAAGCAGCCTATTTGATGCATTCAGTGATGAAATATAACTCGCCATTCAGAGAGATGATAGCCTGCGTTTAGAGAAAGCTCTGTATTGCAGTCATTTATGCATGCATACTTTTATAGCCTATCATACCTGTGCTTTCATGAATACCTCAAAGAAGAAACATTATATGCACCAAAGCTCTGGTTTAAATCTTCAAAAAATCCAAGGGAATGAAAGGCAAAGTGACTATAAAGTAAGCACAGGGATAAGCTTGTATTTTTTTGGCAACAGTGGCGACCTGGCCGTGCAGCTTGTACAAAGATAAGTGTGAGGGTCACAAGATACAATCTGCAGGTCCATCAGTCAAAACACACTTGCCCGCTGTGGTTTTCTTCCCTCCCTCCTTTCCTCCCCACGATTCCTCCTCCTGTCCTGCAGCTTCAGGAATATTAAATATGTGCTGCAGATGCACTGCCATTGATTTTGTGTCAATCCCCCAGGCCGCAGTAACTTGATTTGGTATCAGTGAAGGCTAAATGAGACTTCTCCAGATAGGAGCAGAGAGAATGGAAGAAGTTTCTCACTCTGAATGTCTTCAGGTAGGTTATTATTTATTAATGACAATAATCCCAGCATGGTTTCTGTCTTTGCCTAAGCTTCACAAAGTGCCTCTACTCGTGTTGTCTCTTTCCTTTTAAGACATCAGAGCCTGATTTTACGAGGCATTTAGGCAAAGTAGCGTTGGTTACTGTCTCCTCCTCTCTTTAATTCCCAGCCTGTCCATTTTTAAGTGAACGTAACAAACTACGTCATTGGACATACGTGCCATATCATGTGACGTCACATGACAGAAGTGATTTAATCTCAAATATCATGATTTTAACCTAAACTACAACCTTTTTTCTAACCTTATCAAGTTGTTTTGTTGCCTAAACCTAAAGCTACCGCAACAATGTCTGTTTTAACAACATTAACGGTCATATGGGTCGTATTTACTCCGACTGCTAAGGGCGCTATTTTAGTAAATGCTCGCATTGATCGTATTTGAGAGTAGGAACAAACGTCATATGGTTTGGAAGACTTAATTCCAACAAGTCTTCTAACCCATACAACCACATAGGTCGATTGTTCCTACCCTCTACCCCGACCCACAGGAGTGTTTCCTAAATTAACGCCCCTTGCAGTGGCAGGAGATCAACACATCCTCATACCTAAACATGGTTAATGTGAAACAGTCTGGTGAGGTTTAGGTACAAAAACTACTTTACTACTACTACTACTTTAGTAAAAGATTGTGTCTCAAAGTATGCTGTGTTGGGGCCTTGAATTTGAGGGAATTGGGCCTGGAAAGTCCTTGAATTTGATTAAGAAGTGGCGTCCTGTGTTCGTTTGATCCACCTCTCCCTACCGCCCTAAATTCTCAGTCTTAATACTGCATGACTTCCTCCTTATTCCAGTCATAATTACTACTGCTACTACTAGAGGGTGCCATCTAACAATAAAGGTAAATATGGGTCATAATCAGCTGCTTGTACAAACGACCTATGCTTTAATTCAGGAAGTCATTAAAAAGCCTTAACATATTGAAACCGCAGTATTAAACCTGGAGATTGAAGTGCTTCTTTCATTTTTTAGCGTTGCACAGTAGAGCTAACAGGTCCGGGCCACATCCCAGTGGGTTTCTTTGGCATAAGTTACATGTTCTTAAAGCAAAATTCATCATAACTGATTCTACTCTAATGAGGATTGCAAACTCCTGAAGTGCAGAGTGCTTCAGTCAGCAATGAGCTTAAGGCAATCAAGGCTGCAGCCCTCTCATGGAGCTCCTCAGACTTCGACTGCAGAGCTGCTTTTTAAATGTGGACAAAGCCGAGCTTGAGTGCTAGAGGCACTTTCACTGTTTTCACTTTGTCTTGTTTTCCTTACCATCAACTTTGTTTATGCTGCATGAATTTAAAAATTACTTTGAATCGGAGATGTCAAAAAAAAAACGACGAAACAATCATAACACAATTGAGAATCTGCAAGCAAAGTGTTGTAGCTGCAGTGATATTGGAGGGTCTTCCTCGGTTTGTCTCTCTGTGTGTGTGAGAGTGCGTGGGCGAAAGAGAGAGCAGAACTGTCAGCTTATGAAAAACAAGCATGAAGCAACATTTCATTTGATTTACAGTGTGGATCTGCCTGCGCATATGCATAGGTTTTGATTTTATGGGAAGTAACATATAAACGACAGAGAAATCTAGTGCTGTTATCTGCATTGTGATGCTGCATTGTGATTCACCATAAACCCTGACAGGAGCTGTGTGTTTTGCCACATCACTGGCAGCGTTCCCACCTCCCTGGTGGGAGTCCTTCCTCGGCACACGCTGCTACATTTAAAAGCTCAACATTGCCACCAAGTGGCAGACAACACCCATGACCCCACTTTTGGGGTGAGGTTAACAGCTCCAGATGCTTGCAGTCAGTGCGCCACAAGGGGACAGCATTGCAAAAAGCAGGTGTCATGGTGGGTTCAAAAAGATGAGCAGACGTCAAATAAAATCAGAGCACAGCTTGGCGGTAGTCCCAGTTTTTGATGAGCGGACATCAAATCAATAATCTGTTCATTAGTCTTACAAGAGGAAATCTAAGAGTGATCTGCTGCTCCAACAAATCAATATTGCATGTAGTTACTCATTGTGCCAAATCCTTTTCTCCATCCATGATAACCTTTTACGTGTATCTATAGCTGCTAAAATGCCTACCTGCCAATATATCAGGCACAAATAGCCCTCTCTATAGCCTATCAGGGTGATGTGCATTGCAATCTCTGTCTAATTGCAGGACTATAGACCTGTACCATCTGTTGAAGGGGCAAATTACATCTTTGCGTTCAAACTATCAGGCCCCAAATCTTTCCTCTCCTTGCAATCAAGGTCGCAGTGTGAGAGTGCGAACAATGAATGAGGTTATTTCTCTTCTGTCCTCATTACTATGTAATTAGCTGCAGTGCTATTCAATTCCCCTCATTTCAGACGTTTCCAGATCAATATCACATAGGCTGTCCGCTAAATGGCTGTGCTGCTAGGAGGGCTTTTCTATAGCTGAATGGGGGGTATCAATCACTGGGCTAAAAGAGACGTTCGATGCTATAGAAGCGGTGTCCACACACACTTTAAGGTGCAATCGCACAGGCTTTGGAGGAAAAGCGGCAGTGGAGAGATGTGGAGAGTGTGATATTTCAAAGAGGATATTATGTTAGAGTGTCAGGTTTACGACATGGCGCCCGTTTCTTTTTGTCTCCCCTGTATCGACCGCTATTGAGGTAAAGACACAAATCTGGAAGTCTTGACTTCATTGCTTGCAGAGACATTGCCTAGCATGTCTCCTGATAGAAAGAAGCTCCTTTGTTTGCTCCTAAGCCCTCATCCTTTCTGTGTGGAGTCTGCATTCTCTTTCTTTGCATCTTATTCTTGTGGATTTCCTTTTGTGTTTCAGCATGCAAATCAGCTCAATTTAAGACAAACATGGCCATAAATGTGTTTTCTTCATCTATTTATGAATGCATCCCAGTTGCTGGAATAAAATGTTGGCATTGTACGTTTCTAAAAAAAAAACATGGATATATTACATTTGTACATTTCATACATATTGTTTCTAAAGTGACGTAGTTCAGATGAGGAGGTGGAGCGGACGGTGGATGGCATGAAATCTAGGTGAGACGGTGCCAAGCAGAAGACTGCTGTTTAAGACCGGGTGTTTTTCAGCGAGAGGACAATAACCTTTGTTTCAATATTTTGGAAGCATTTGAGCAAAAATCTTGACACTTATACGTCATAGAGAACTGCTTCAATTGCCACACATTTTACAAAATTACATTAAATAAAAAGAAAGATGGAAAAGGAAGAGAAGGGAAGAAGAAAAAAGGGGGATATAGTCGTCAAATTACCCGTGCACCCGCCCGCCTGTATGTCATTTTAAGTTTGTGTTCAGTTTGTGTGTTGTTTCCTGGAAGGACTCCAGCTTTTTTCCAGAATTTAAATATGGGATTTTTTGTTGTTATTAGCCCATAGGAGACAAAGTGCCACTGAGAAACAGTCAATTTACTAAATGCTTCTGATATCCCCAGTATGAATCTGGCTCCAGTGAGAATTTGTTAGTAATGCAATGCAACAGAGCAGACTGATTGAATAAATCAAGAAATCAGAAAAGAACTGTGACATTTTCAGTATATTGGAGAAGAGAATGAAAATTTCAGTCCAAAGAGTTTATATTTTAGGACAACGTACAAAACTGTGAGTCAAAGTGGCAGAGAGGGGAATCATTGGGAATATTATATTCTGTTTAAATTTTAAATAGTGTAACCTATGCAGCACTTTAAACTTCATCAGCATAATAACCTTTTTTGTTATTTATATTGGTTACATAACTTGCATAATTTGCATAACAATCCTTATTTTAAGGATTATTTATTATTTTTTACTGTAGTCAGAGTTTGGCACATAAAAGTGACCGCCTATAAAGTACGCTTTACCATGAGCTCACGTTGTACAAATGTAACATTTCTACAAATGTAACGTATCTGTGGTTTGCAAAAATGTACAATGACAACATTTATTCTGCCGCAACAGGAAAGTCAATGAGTTGCATAATCATGTGGTTAACACTGAATGCATCTATGTGTGTGGCCGAGGTCGATATGCCAAGTTATGAACACATCACCTCTGCAGTTCATCAGCTCATTGTTAGGCGACACGGCCCCACATGAGAGCATTTAGCAGTATCACAGCGCTGGGTGAGATATGAGCCGACTCAAAGGCCGGATATAGACGGATCGATGTCCTCATTGAACCGAGTGTACAGCCGACCAATCAGAGGCCCAGACTGACTTCCTCTCTGACAGTAATTACATGTGGCACCAAGTGCAAGGCTCATTCAGGTCTGGTTATGAATGTCTGTAATAGACAGGCAGAGGGCACTGACGGTCACATGAAGGATGGCAGTTGTAGAATCCATTTCAACATCTGGGATGAGTATGTTTTGGGAGTGGATGTGGTTAGATTCTGCTGTGTTGTAATTGCTGTGAGACAGGGTGGAGTTGCGAAAGGATGAAAAAGTAGTTGCATTAATATTCTACAATGTGCTGTGGGCTATTGTAGTAGTTTTCTATTTAATGTGGGAAAATGTTCTGCTGCTAAGCAATTTTGCAGTTAAGAGTGTTACACCTCTTTTTCTTATGTTTTATTCAACAGAACTACTTTGAATTGTGCTTTCAATGTAGGCACAGATTCAGGCTGTACAACACTACAACACACTGTGGTTAAGTGAGCCTTATCTAAAAAATGTCACCTTTTCAGGAACAGAGAAAAAATAGCTTTGATTTTGACTTTTGAAAAGGTTTTAATAACCTAAGATTTGCAATGTTTTCCCTAGAGATTCATTATTTTACACATGAATTCAGTGATGGGCAAAAATGAACGAACAGATCTTTCTGAACGACTCTTTTTAGTGTCCGGTATGTACCGGGTCAGTCTGTCAAACCGTTTGAACGTACTAGTGCTCATGAATCATCTCTGCCGGTAACGTAGGATACTGCTGAGTGCTCGCAGTGTCACTGCTACAGCACTGCAGTCGCTCAAATCACAGATATACATAGTGACTGGTAAATGCATCTAAGAGAAGTGGGGCTGGCAGCAGCATGTACGGTCGACGGACTGTGTCACGGAGAAACTGACTCCATGATTTGCAGAAAGTATCGCAACTCAAAAGGTTCAAAGGTCCAATATATTTGCATGTATCTACTCGACCGGGAAAAGAGTCGGTCTGCCTCATCACTACATTAATCCTTCAAGTTATGAAAATCACGAGCCTGGCATTGCCAGACTAATACTCAGATGGACTCTTGCAAGAGTGAAACATTGGCTCAGCAGATAACTGCTGGTTCCCAGGCTACAAAATCACACTAAATTGCCAGCTTTCACCTGGGATTACCAGTATTAACATAAGTGTAAGTAAATAAAACTGACTATATTTTTAGATCAAAGCAGCTGCTAAACGCTGAAAATATCCTGGAGTGAAAGCGCCGAACCATCTACAGTACGTGAATAAAACATTTTGATTTAAGGACAAAAGTGACAACACCCTTGTTTTTTAACCAGAGAACATCATTAGAGTGAAGCCTGCTGCTTTTAATGCTGGGGAATTGTCTGGGGACCACAAGGAGTAGCACGACATCAGTCTGAAAGATTCATTCACAGAATGACAACCAACATCTTTCGTCAGGCAGGCGGTGACACAGAAGGACTGGCAGCTATTTATACAGAAAAAATAAATACCAGCAATATGAGGAGTCTCATTCAATGACAAACCAGCACTTAACAATATGGCACTCAAAGTCTGAATTCATCTCTCCACAGGCACAAAGCAACAGCAATATTTCCTCTGTCTGCAAATTTCAACACTTCATGTTTCCTAAATAAATGATACGACGTGTTACATTAAAAAATAAAAAAAATCCTCAGCAAGCAGCAGACGTCTGGCCGGAGAATAGAGCTATGAGGGGAGAAGCATGCAGGATAAAAACAGCAGAATATAACAGATTCTCAGGGAAATAATATAAGATTTATACACTGCTGTCATATGAAAAGCGTCATTACTCCAGTTTTGGTATTATTCGTTTGATTATTTTATTTTTACTGACCGTTTGTTCTCATTCAAAAAACTGAGAGTGGAATCAGTGGGAAGCCCGTCTCCTGCTCTCTGCTGTCAGCATTTGGTCTTTATTGGGGAAAATGAGATCTTCATGTGACAGCAGCATTTCACTGCTACATTCACAGCACTGCAAGAGGATAGATCATCTATCAGTGCACCGGTACAAGACAGTACTGTATACTGAAAACAACACCACAGCAACAACAACTACAGGACAGTTACTGATATTCAGGTAAACATGACAAAAATATAACATTGATCAAAGTCCATCCTAATTATAACTGTCCACACAGTCATTTCAGCAGTTTCTTTTGTTGGCAAAATGGTTGTTTTTGTCATCATGCTTCAGACGGGCACCACGAATCAACAATATTTGATCTGACATCAAAATTGGTCCTATTATTGGTCCATTGAAATGTATTTCTAAACAAGATGATACACAATAAAAAGCTTCTCAGACAAAGAAGCTTTGTCTGGGTGACAGGTTTACATTCTTGGCAGTAACAGCACCTATTTTATGTTTTAAAGAAAAAAGTAGACAGCCATTCCAATTTGCAGCAAAGTGCGCTCAAATTATAAACTCCACTGCCTTTCACATTCCACCAAGAAAATACAATTATGTGGATTTTTCTTTTTCTGAATATATAGTAAGTTTTACAGTAACACTCTTGGTCAACACAGAATCAAAATGCAGGAACATAGAAATCATACAAAGTCATTCCATTCACATTGGTCGTCACATTCATGTGTAGGTGGAGTGGAGTTGCTGCTGCAGTGTGTGTCCACTGTGTGGCGGCATGTAGGTATCCTGGCTTGTGTTCAGTGCAATTTCTCATCAGTGTGTTGAGGGTTGTAAAACTGACATACTGTAGCACATTCTGTGTCTGGCTCCCGACGCTCGCTGATTTTGCTTCTTGCACACCGACCGTAGGAGGGATTCTGAAATAGAGAGACTGTCACCGGCCTGTTTGTCAAAATCACACTGAAGTTCAAGGATTGTAACGCAATGACTGATGCATCCTGCAGAAGGAATATGTCTCCATGAAAACACACTGGCACTGTGATAAAAGTGTATAATGGCAGCGTTCCATACAAACAGCCTTAGGACCCCAAACCTCCAGGAGCTGCAGAAAGTGTCAGTTGGTTTGCTGTAATCTGACTAAGAATAAATTGGTTTGGGAATATGCATCCATTAATATCAACTGAAATGATAAATAGCCTTAAGGTGGTGATTATTATCGAGATCATCCTCCCCTGAAAAGCGCCCCAATAGGGCGTATGTACATGTGTCACGAACGTGATTAAGTAATTTACGCATGCATGAAAGTGCGTCACGTGTGGTCACATGGTTTGGAAGACTTGTTAACTTATGTGCCTGTTTCAAAATATAGTTTTAAGACCTTTATCACTTCAGTTGATACATAAATTCTTAAGAACATTTGTGTTTAATCAAATTGCCACAAACTAATTGATTTTTGCCCCAGGGGCCCCCTAATAGGTTGATCAGATCTCTCACATTCTTAGGCCTGTTTTGTTGTTCAGTTGATCATTTCCCAAGTTATGCATTGGCCTTAATAATAAAGATATAAAAGATAACACATCTGTATCATTAAGGTCAATGTCAAATGATGACAAGAAAGAATAGCATTGTTCCGGGTTTAATTTTACCTGTTATCTCCAATCCCTTGTAAAATACTGATTAGTTTTAAATCTGCAGGCCTGGAAAAAAAATGATTCAAATCAAACAATCTGAGAAGACAAAATTGCTCTTTGACTGAACTGCTCACAACTCGTATTCATATGCAACCTGTGATGAGAGGGTCACAAGTCAAAAAGGTTGGTAGATGATGTGACATCAAGGTATTCCCTGTGCAGTTACACTTTAATCAATTCATCAGAGTCAAATTTTAAAGGAATCGGCCGACATTTTGGGAAATAGTTTATAGCTTATTTGCTTTTCAAGAGTTTGAGCTTAGCATAAAGACGGGAAACAGCTGGCCTGGTTCAGTCCAAAGGTAACACAATCTGCTTACCCGCTCACTAATTATATAATATTATATACAGATGTGAGAGTGGTATACAGATCTTCTCATTTAACTCTCAACAAGTAAGCGAATAAAGGTATTTCACAAACTATTGATCTATTCCTTTAATGCTCAGCAATAAAAAAAACAGAGGTTCCTAAAATGTGACTGATCTATTTGCTACTTCTATATGAGCTGTGCATTCCTGATCTTAAGTTAATCATCCATGATGAATATTATACAATACACAAATACTTTTCACACTAAGCACACACAAATGTCAATAATAATCATAGTTGGAATGCAGTGAATAGTGTGAGAATAGGATCTCTCTCACCTGGTTATAGGTGGACATCGAACACTCCTTCCTCCACGGTCTCTATATCCTCTTCAACAATTACTGATGGAAACAGAGAAGGTGAGGGTAAAGAAATGGGGAATAGATTGGTCAATCAAATTAAAATGCAAAACACTGGCTAAAGCTAATGAAAAAGTGTGGCCTTCATCTGTTTATATGCCAATTCATTTATTAGTCTCGCCCATTTATCATGCAGGTTCACACTGATATAAAACAAAGCCAGCATGGGCACCACTTTTGCTAATGTCTGATGAAAACACTGCGTCTATGAGTCACTGGCCTCGCTGTGGTGGGCCAATCACATTTCCATTGCAAATTACACTCTATTGTTTGAGAATATCTTCCAAATGTCAGTGCTCCATATGCTCCATATGAGACAAAAGCACTCTTCAAAACGTGCAGGTGTTGCAGTGCTGACATTAAGTGCTGAAAAAGTGCCTTTAAAGGGGACATCTTCAGGTTCATACTTGAGTTTTGGGTTTCTACTAGAACATGTTTACATGCTTTAATGTTCAAAAACATAATTTTTTCTCATACTGTCTGTCTGAATATGAATGCTCCATTGTAGCGCCTGTTAAGCTCCCCTCCTGAAAAAGCCCTGTGTGCTCTGATTTCTGTTTCTGGGTCTTCCCCATCTGCACTCTTGGTGTCTCTGCACCATAACGGCATTTTCTACCCATATATAGTATAGTTGTGACATCACAACCTGACGGATGTCCCGACGGCCCGTTTAAAGGCACAGTTTCTGAATACTGGCTGTGTGTATTTCTCTGTGGAGTGTTTTGATACGTTCACAGTATGTATATAGCACCTAGACCGGCTTTATAATAAAAAAAGACATGGAAATCTCACTTTTTACAATATGGGACCTTACAGTTTAGGTGGGAGATGCTAATTCTAATTCTAAATTTACCATCAAACAAAAACAGGCAATATTCCTTATCATATGAGACTCACCTGTGTTCTGCAGGCTGGGTGGGGTGTTGGCAGGTGGAGGGAAGCTGTAGGATCTGGCCTGGAGGGCCGGCGGCGTCTCGTGGCTTATGCTCTTTGTCCTCTTCCGGCACTCGACAGCCAGGCGGCTTCGGCATGACTTGTGGCAGTTCACCCCGCAGGCTGCCGCCGGAGCGCACATGTGACGGGAGAAGGACGGCGGTAGAGAGAGGTGACGGGAGAGGAGGAGAGGACGGGGAGGTCGGAGGAGAGGGAGGGAGAGTCGCCGAGAGAGGAGGCGAGATGGGAAGAAGAAAGGGGAAGGCCAGGAGCGAGGGGAAGATGGGGAGCGGGGTGGAGAGAGAAGGTGAGGATCAGAAAGAGGGACGGATGCAAACGGAAACATCGGGGCGAACGGAAGAGCCAGCGGTGACGTGAAAGTGCTTCTACACGGCATGCAGACACACGAACACTGGCACACACACACGCTGAGGCCTACTGTGCCTGACAACAACTCTGTCAAACAGGGGGAGTCTGAGAGGAGAGGAGCGATGGGTCATTGAGCAAAGCATCACAAAAACATGTGAGTCAAAGAACCTGAACGCACACACACACATTCCTATATTACCATCAGTCTATATCGACCAAGTGTGGAGCTCTGTTTTAGGTCATTTAAAAAAAAAGAATAGAAAATGTACTTTTAAGGTATTTCCCATTACTGCTCATGCGCTTTGTATTTTTCTTTTATTTTTTTAAGAAATTGACGAGGGGGGACTTGCATCTTTGAGTGATAGTGGAACTGTCTATACCCATTCTTTCTTTGTTTCGTTCTAAAAAAGTATAATTTAACTTTAATGGTATCAATATTTAAACATTTCTCTGTGATACAAATATTAAGAAAATAATCATGGCCATTTTAATTGAGAATAGAGTCTATTGGAGTCTATTCTGGCACACACGCACGTCCTTGCCACCTCCTGACAGCATGATAGACTAGTTAAAAAAACAACATTATTTTTCTCCTTCAGTCAGGAAATATATTACTCTATTACATTATTCATGGTGAACCATCTGCATTGAAACGCTGAAGTAGAGGCAATTAAATACCTCTTTTCAACTGTTCACTGCACTTTTTTCTAGAGATAGACCAATCAATCAGGCCGATAAATGACATTTTGAGATAATCGGCATCGGCCGACATTGGCCAGATCACAAAGCCGATTAAAGTGCAGAGATGCTGCTTGGTGGTCCTGTGCAACATTGTTGTTATGTATGTAAGTTTATACATTTCAGAAACAAAGAGATGCTGCTATCTGCCGTGTTAAATAAATGTTCAAGTTCAGCAATTTTTGTGCCACATTTGTTATTATTATTAATATTATTAAAATGATTAAAAAAACTAAATCGGTACTATAAATCGGCCATCGGCCGCCCTGCTCTCTAAATATTGGCATCGGCATCAGCCACTGAAAAACCCACATCAGTCGACCACTACTTGCTCCGTAAAGCAGTTTCATATTTAACAGACAAATATGAAAGTGGTATTGCTCATCTCTCAGTAAGACAGTGAATACCCCCAAACACTGAGCTATTCCTTGAAACAGAGAGGGTCAAAGACAGGAGGAGGCTTGTTGCTGTGATATCATAGATGACTGGCATTGTCACACCCATTCAAAGAAACTGAGATGCCTCTCATATCTAACACACATGCAACTACACACACACACGCAGAGTTCTCAACACACTCTGCTCTGGCACTGCGAAGGGTGATTCATTTCAATTATGGCCCTGCCGCTCTCTCTACCTCCCTGAGTACGGCCTAACAATGGTAATGGGGATGAATGGCTAGGGGGCTCTCTCATTGACTTCCTGTGGTCTCATTAATGCACTGGAACAAGCCAGAACACTCCCAGTCAGACTCCCACACACACACACACACACACACACACACACACACACACACACACACACACACTGCTGCAGAGGACAGGAGATGAGAGAGTGTAATGTTTGGGTGTGTGTATGTACAAACTGCTTGTTTGCTCTCTTTTCACATTGCTGCCATTTTCTGCTTTTGTGTCAACAGCAGCATTCATGTAAGCATGTCTGTCTTTTAATAAGCTCCTAGAAAAGCTAAAATTAAAGATGAAAAAAACAACACTTGATTTAAAGGGACAGAAAAAATAATAATAATAAAAAATAAATAAATAAACAGTTCACCCCAAAATCAAAAATCCATATTTTCCCTCTTACCTGTCATGCTATTCAGTCTAGATTGTGAGTTGCTGGTTGTTGGAGATATTGTCTGTCTGCCTTCTCTCCAATATAATGGAACTAGATAGCACTCGGCCTTGTGGTGCTCAAAGTGGCAAAAAATATATTTGAAAAACTCAACAGCAATGTCTCTTTCCAGAGATCATGACCCAGTTACTGAAGATAATCCGCACACCTTATTGTGAGCAGTTTCATGAAGGAACTATTTTATTTCTACACCCGCTAACGTTACAGCTCAGCCGAGGAGGATGCCATTAATGTTTACATCTTGAGCTGTCACGAGCCTCTTGTCCATGAGTAGATGCACGCTTCCTTCTGCGCAGTGGTACGGTTGGCAGGTGTAGTTCGAAAGAAAATAGTTCAGAACAAGGTCTGTGGATGATCTTGACTAACCGGGTCATGATTTTCTGGAAAGAGACATTGCTGCTGAGTTTTTCACTCCGTAAGCCGAGTGCCATCTAGTTCCATTATATTGGAGAGAAGGCAGACATCTCTGTGGCCGATATCTCCAACACTCAGCATCTCACTCCAAAACAATCTAGATTGATAAACAGCACTGCAAGTCAGAGTAAAAATATGTACTTTGGAGTGAACTGTCCCTTTAAGTAGAACATGTCTTGGTAATTAAGAAATTAGATGGTGATTGAATAACAATCTTTTTTTTCTCCTCCTACACACAAGGCGTGGGGGAACACTGCAAGTAACAGACCACAAGACCACAAAGGCCCCAAGGAGCATTAATTACTCTAGTTGCTATGCAGCTCAAATGTTTGATGGTAACTTGCAAGCTTTTTAATAAGTGTTATTCAGCCTGTGATGAACCTGAATGAATGGGGAGGTAATGTTGATAATAAGAATGGACAAGAGAGAGTCGGTAATTGAAATGCTTTCAAGAAAAGAACGAGGAGAATGTGAGTACATTACATCCTCTGGAAGTCCAGTTTCTCAGGCTATTATCATATTGATACAGTAAAACTTATCCCCCCCCCCCAAAAAAAAGAGAAAGCAATGCTTGAGTGAGCAAACAGCTTAACAAAAGGGCACACACAGACAGCTTAGTGCTTTAAACAGCAATTGAAACTAATTTGTTGACCAATTGACAAAGCAATGAAATCCTGCTTGTAAAAGATCTGCCCACTCTAACTTCTCCCGTTCATAAAGCTGAGCTGCAATCAATCACAATCAAAAGACTCCGGCAGATGGAAACTTGCATGATTTGCATTTTAGATTTGGCATCGTTTCCAACGTTTTTTGCTTGGCATCTGGGTGGAAACATATGCAGTGTAAGTTATTTAGTGCACTGAACGTCTGCAGATTATCACTACTTAATCTTTAGCTTCAGCATGGAGCACCAGCGGCACATCCAGAGAGGAAAAAAGCAAGCTGTTTGAGTGTGTGAGTGTGTGAGTGTGTGTGTGTGTGTGTGTGTGTGTGTGTGTGTGTGTGTGTGTGTGTGTGCTTTCGAGGCTAATGAGGATGAGAAGAGGACGGGAGGTGTTGGAGGTTGTCTGTGTGTATGTACATTTGTGAAATGAACCAGCTTCTTCAAACACGGGCCGACTGGGAGCCTTGAAAGGACAAATAATAGTGCATTGTGTGTAGTGTGGTCTCAGCTGATGGAGCTTATCCAGCTGTTAGTGAACAGAGTATTTAAAGAGTGTGATTCATTTTGGTGCTGATGACATTTAATCACTTCAACTCTGTGGATCCTTATGTACAGAGGGTGTGTGTGTGTGTGTGCGTGCGCATGCATGCATGTGCGTGCGCATGCATGTGTGTGATTGCTTGGAATTAATGGCGTCAAAAAAGAATTGCAAATTCTATGAAGGCTTCACCCTTCTGTGCAGCAGACACACGGTTAGTAATGTGAGTGATTTGTTCTCATACCTTTACACTTGTAGCCTTGCTTGTAGAAGCCCCATATCTGCAAAAAGACAGAGAGGAGTAAAATGGCAGTGGGGTTGGGTGTTAGGATTTATTTTGCATTTCCAGTTAGCATTTCCATGAAGGCAAAAGGAATGTTAAAATCACCAGGGTGATGCAGCAATTGCAGAGAGATTTGAGTTGGCAGAAGGTAGATGTTGAAGGTCCAACATTGTAGGAATTCAAATGCTCCTCATATTTCTTTTTTTTTTAATTCACAAATATAAGATTTTTGGTGACACCGTGATTCAATTTTTTGCAACTGTACTTTATATACTTAATATACAAATATAAAGTATATAATATATACAAATATTTTGAAGTTGTAAGCATACCTTTAGCATACTTACAGTCTATGGTTTTGACACACTAGCTTCAAGGACTATAGTGGTTTTGCATGTTAGCGATTAATGTCATATACTTTATATCATTGCCAACTATTAAGCGTGCCATAAAATGTTAGATTAATGTCCTACTTCTCAGACAGCCATTAGTTTCTGTTCATTTCACTACAGTGTGAAAATCAGCAAGACTTTAAATTTGCAATGTAATGTGGTGTGTGTGTTTTGAAAATTGCAGATATTTTCAGAGTCCCTCCAACTCCAATGTTAAGTCAATGCAGTCTTCTCTTTACAACGTGTATGTGGTGCATGTGCCTTTTTTCGTCATCCACCTTTGAACGCACCACCAAATCTCTAAGCTGTGGTGAACTGAATAACTGCCCTCGGGGAAGGAAATTCATCCAAATACGTATGCTTGGGAAGTGGTTGGCAGTAAAATGAAAGTATACACAATTAGCAGTTAATGGGCTAAAACATGTTAAAACACCCGTGTAGTTCACATCTTGATATACCCCATTGATGCTGAGGCACTGAGAAGGCTGGGGGGGGAAAAGCAAATGAAGAATGCGGCACAATGGAACAGAAAGACATGTAGGCTGAGGGAGAGATGGAGGGAAAGAGAGAGAGAGAGAGAGAGAG
>JAOVVB010058158.1:0-14449 GCA_028570985.1 Heterobranchus longifilis
ACTGCTGGATGTGGACAATGTTATTGTTTACTGATATGTCGCGGTCCAGCCACATACTAGGTTTCAACCTAGTCTTGTGTTTGAATAGAGTTTGAATCTGATATGTTTGAATAATGCTGGACAAGTGCACATTTAATATTTCATGGCTCTCTAGTGACTAATACAATTTGTATTGGTCATTATGGCTACATATGTATTTGTTTATCATGTTTTTCAGACTTATTGGTTCTGAATGGTCATGGAAATTGTATTACGGGTCCTTGAAAAGTCCATGAAAATGTGTGGGAACCCTGCATTTATCATTACCAATCGCTGTTGAGAGTTAATTTAGCAGAATGAGAAAGTTTATTTAGATGCACTCATATACAGTAAGCTCCAACATTTCTGATCCGTGTCCACTTACTGTGACATACAGCCTTGATCTCGTGAAATGGTGTATTGTAACACGCCAATCTGTCCTTGTGTCCTTTGTGAAACGAGTTATGTTGTTATGCTAACTTAACCGTGGATTTTGGTTATTTACGTTGATTACATAATTTGCATAGTTTACGTACATAAGTTAATTCAAACGTCCTTATTTTAACCCAAACCTGTCATGATTCTGTTGGACTCCTTTGTTTTCAGTTCTTTTGTTTTTTAGGGCTACTTAGGTTGTTTTCCTTATTTCCAGTTTTCTCAGTTTTTAGTGTTTCCTGTTTTATTTTGATATACGCTCCTCATGTCTGCCCCGCCCTGATTAGTTTCACCTGCCCCTTGTTAGCGCTGCACTCACCAGACCTTTTACTCACCTGTTTTCATTTCCCCATTAGTCTCACCATTAATACAGCCCAGCTCCTTTGTTCTTTAACAGTGTCGGTGCTTTTTTGATGTTAGGAGGTTTGTTTGCCTGTTTTCTACCAGCTCTGCCTGTTTTTGGACTCAGTACCTGGTACCAGGTCCTTCTTCTGTTGCCTGTTCTCCAAGTGTGACAAAATGTTTTTTTCCTAAACTCAATCACCTATTTTTGTTGCCTAAGTTTTACTTAAGTTTTGTTTGAATTCACAAAACTGCGACCGTACTGAAGCGTCAGTTTGGTGTGTAAACGTGACGTCAAAGGGTCCTAAAAGCGTCCGTATGTTAAGAGTTGTGTGAATGAGAACGGGTCGTCAAATGACCCGCGAAAAGCTTGAAATGCGTTCCACGACACGTGAAACACGGCAAAAAGTGACGTGCTATTTATACGCTTTCCCATGAAATCACGTTATGACATAAGACAGAATGTTCTCCGATGTGCAGCATCTGAAAGACTCTGTGTGATCTATAGTCTTATCTTGGCTGTCGTGGGTGTGAAGTTTTTTTTGTGACAGCTGGTTAATTTGGAGTAATGTTATCAACTCTGATCAGCTGCAAATGATGTTTTACAAAAGGCACAAAGGTGTATTCAGATATTAAAAAGCCCATTTTTAATTGGGTATCAGCACTCATTTAACTCAGTAATCACAGTGTGTGGAATACCATTATGTAGCCTCTAGTGTTCTTTCTTTGAATAACAATGCCTTCTTTGTTGTATTGTCCCGGAAAAATAACAGCAACATGAAAAAACAACCAGCCAAATCCCTGTTACAGTAGAGGGGTATCCAAGTGATGGAAACTTCAGAGACATCCTAAAATACAAATGAAAAAAGACAGTATTATCCAATTGTTTGACAACACCGGAGTCATTCAGTCCCAGCAGAATGTAGCGCGGAGCATTAAAATATTAACAGTAGTGGAAAACAGCAGCAGTACGCCACCCCTTGTTCCTTGAGCATCACTTAAACAACAATTGCTTTGGCAATTACTAATTCTGGAACATGATCCGAGGGAAACGCGTTTAAATGCTTTCGGTCGCTCCCCGGGGCGAACAGACGCTGCAAATTTAATAACACGCATCTAAATAGTGAGAGTGGTGGAAGGCAGCTACGGATCGAGCAGATGTCTGAGCGTGGGAGAGGTTAGGAAGCAGGTTGTACTGCCGTGACTGTCCTGTCGTGCATATGTGTCTTTCTAGGGGTTAACCATACAGATATTCCTTGTATATCCTTGAGTCTGTTCCCTTTAATGGATAACATTGTGTCTCTTCATTACTTGGTGCACTCTCTTTCCCCAAACCTGTCTCATCTTCTTTTATATCAGTTAGCAATTTCCCAGAATTACTCTTACCCGACACAGAAATTGCCTACTTGTATTCATCTGGTACTCACATGTGTAGGTGGAAGCAGCAGTAACTATGCTGAGAGCTAGTTTCCCGTTTTTTTTTTATTCAAAATGCACTGCAATCTGTAAACTCTCTCTTTTCTTTGATAGCTTTTCCTCTCATAAGGTTGTTCCAAACTGTTCTCACTTTCAGCTCGTCAAAAAACGGCAGCTTGGTCAGCGGCCATCACGGCAAGCCCAGTGTTTTTTGATTAACCATGCCGTCGTTTTGTTGCCTAAACCTAAGGAAGTTAACCTGCCGTCACCAGACTGATTCAAGATGCGAATTAGTCTGGTACCTCTCAATTGATTTTTGATTTCCAGCAGCGCAGACCTCTCAGACCAATCAGAGCAACGAAACTGAGGTGGCAGGTATCAACCAATCAGCACCTTTGTTTCAGTTTTGCCTACAACACACACACCGTTATGGTTTCATTTGTGGTGAAAGTGGGGGGAAAAAATGGCATCCTGGTCGCAAACTTTCTCAAATTACTGCTACACCATACACTAAAATGTGTTTCTGAAAACATTTTAGACGAGAAATAGGCAATACAGTAACAGGATCTTGATTTATATTTGATCAGCACTGCCGAGTTTGACAGTTTTGTCTTGAGTTTTGTACCTGGTGTGTTGTACTGGATGGACGTTCTGTAACTACATCATAGCATGAGGTACATTCCGTAACTACATTCTAGCATGACGGTCCTCTACCAGTCATCGTCTTAAACCCGCCTCATGTGAAACAATCAGTTGTGATTGGATCTACAAGTTTCGAGTCAAGTGTGAATCTGTTTGAGCGGCAGAGAGGTCGGACGGATCCTGCAGGAGAGGATGAAACATTGGCTCAGCAGGATATAAGGAAGTGTTACTGTTGCCTAAGTAGTCCCATTTTACAATGATGTGTTTACAATTACAACGGACATTAATGACGTGTTTACAACCGCGACCGACACATGTTCTTAAAACAGGAGGAGAAAGCGTTAAAAAGTGATGCCGAGGGGTCCTGACCGAGCTGCTGTTTGTGACGAGTGAGGAGTGAGGATGTGTCGGGTCGTTCATGTGTCCTCCAGGACATTTGATAGCAGAGCTGGTTACAGATTGTAGTGTGGTCAATCAATAACTGTTATCTGATGAGCTGAGTCTGGCACATCTTGTCTCAAGATCAATTTAGTTATGATGGTTTGAGCAGTTGCTCCACTCGTACAGTAGATGGCTTTTGCAGTGTGATCAGTGCTCGTTTTTCACTGACGGTTACTTTTATTTCATAAAAGTGCAATCACTTCTTCTGACGTTATGAAAGTGGCTTTTTTTCAGGCGATGAGACTCGCCTCGGTTATGAAATGCTTCACAAGACTTGCTATTGAACAAAATGGTGGCTCTTACAAGACCCCGTTGCTGTTGGATTATAGGCACTGACCCCCGACCCCGACATTTACTGTTAACATTTTACAGTAAATCCTTTACATTTTCTGTTTTCTAATAAATTCCACTGTATCTGAAAATATCATACCGTCATATGTGTTGATTATACCAGAGATCACGTCTCCGTCCCTGACAGCGCAGTGGGTCAGTGGTTCATTGTAATGTCACGCTGTGGTCCCCGTTTGCCGAGCAATCGATTACAGGCAGCAGCAGTGGTTGCCCGGGGCGACGGGCCGAACAGTCAAGGTTGCTAGGTAGCAGATAAGAACACAGGCGCTCATTAATTGCCTTCTGCCATCGTGGCAGAGAAAGTACGGGATGGTGGATATTGCATCGGGATGCAGACACACACGCACAGTACAGTATGTGTATGCCTACAGGCACACATACACACATAATCATTTAATGACCTTTCTACACCAGCATCTATCAACTGGACAACATGAGACGAAGGATCGGAGTGGAGATAGAGAGAGAGACACGGCGACGATAGGGGATACATAGAAAGATTGGAAAATAATGGAAATCATACAAGGAAAGAACTATCCTGGGGTAAAAGCAGTGGATTTTGCAACATCTTTCCCGACACACCCCATATTTCCATAATAATGATCCACCATTACTACATGGGCCTTTAAAAAGGATGCATATGAGCTACAGTAGGAATATGTGATCTGAGACTTTCTTCTGCCTGTCTGGTGTCGACCTGTGTGGACGCTCATGAAAATGTCAGATCAGAACCTCAAACATCAAACATATCATGCCCTGGGGAATCCCGTCTCATTGAAATTTGTTTCCGTGCGATGAAATGTGAACATCATTATTTTTACAGTTGAAGCCTAATCCGGCCTCCGGGCAGTGATGTCATCCCCCATCAGCTGCGGTCGGAGACAAAATCCGCATGCTCCTCTGACAACCGTGCTTTGAATCATTTGATTTGATAAGACGGTTTCCGTGTTCGTGTGCTGTGCTGACTTTCATCAAAGCTGCACTGTGAAAAACAACGCAACACCTCTGCCACTTTATGTTTGTACATGACTCTAATTTAAATACTACTTCACTGAATAAGCAACGGTATACATGTCTTGTCATAAACCCATGTTATGTTAAATGCAGCCTGATTAAATGGACAACTGGCTGTTTTTTTTATTTGTTTACAACCCTTTAATATAAACCTGCCTGATTAAACACAAATCCATATACTGGCAATTCTCTTATGCATAACCCACCTGAGTAAAAGTGTACTCCTGTCTTTAACCATCACTCCAGTGTATGTTAGCTTGTCGTGATGTTGTCCTGAGCCTACCCCCGTCTTACACTGACAACTAAGATCCTCTCAAGTCCCAACTTGTTGAAAATGACTCATCGGTTCATGTCCCTCACATCGCTTATTAAAGATACAGTTGTCTCGCACAGCCCAGTGTTACTTTGTGGCTGGATAAAAGCTCAATAAAACCTTTTAGCTCGAGCTCAGAGGGAAGACGTTAAGCCCCCAAGACTCATGTTCTTGGCTTACAGAGGGGGATAGCAGAGCGAGCACGTAGTGTGTTAAGCACGTTGTGTACCAATATACACCAGCACACACACACACACACACAAACACCCACACACACAAGCAAGGTTTTGCTTGAGTGATGCTGTTAAATACTTTAAGGCTCGCTGTCGTTCTGCCTGTCTCACTCCCTAAACTTGATTCAATCTTCTCACTTCATTTGCAGCCAATTCCACCAGTTACTGTTTAAGAGTCTATGATGCCGGGCTTCATATATACTCGGAGATTAGAGGAATATTGGAAAGATGTGTCAAAGGTTTTGGGAGAGGGAAATGAAAGGACAGGAGGACAGAACAAGAAGAGATACACTTTTATCATCCGATCGCGCCAGGACGCATTAACTCTCAGGTCTGGATAGTCCCAGATCGGATCTTGCTCACGTTGTGATCCGTTGACCCAGACCACATCCCGAAGAGGTCAGGCATGCTTTCTGATTGGATTGCACGGGTGTGTGGACAGAAATCTGGACAATTTATCAAGTGTCGGTCTGCATGACGAGTATCTCTCCTATGCGTCCCTGTTTAAAGTTTCATTTTCGCTTTTCAGCAGGCAAGTCAGGCTGCTGCTGCTGAAAACCAGACATTACCTGATTTTGCTGCTTCACAATAAAAGCTTATAAATAACAAAATAACAGGGGACTTTTACTGTGAAGAATATAGAGCTTTGTCAGCGACTGGAGCACAGCTGAGACTGGCTCCGCTGGTCTCTCCGCAACAAAGTGCGTCTTGTACGAAACGATATATAAAGAAAAGAAGCAGGCTCTCTTGTGCCATTTTGTCTCCACCTATCGTGCGGAAATATATCTGATCACTATCCAACCAGGAAGGTCAAATGTGGACACACACACACGGACACAGCTGATTTCTGATTTGGCGCATCAAATCACAAAATTCGTAACTGAAATCATAGAGAGAAGAGGTATTTAGATTGAAAGCCAGATGGGTTAGGATACAGAACTTCAGCTGGAAGGTTAAGAACAAACCAAAAGAAGCTGAAAGAGACGGGGAAAATCAGGGAGAGATTAATGAAAGAATGACGGAGGAGCAGGCTGGAAGCATTCATGTACTTAAAGTACGAACATAAGTGTCGTCCAACCATGTCTGAAGGCAAATGTGTTCAAATTGGTTCTAAATGGACACACTCGGGCGAGAGGCACTGAATCGTACAAATGAGGATAATGGGGCGCACATTTGGAGAGTCTCTCCTCAGAGGCATTCCTGGTGTTACATTCACTGGTAAACACAAAGAGAGACGAGCTAGAGAGAGAAATCGTCAAACACTGCGCGAATTGGGAGTACTTGTTGGATTGTTGAAGATTGCCATTCAAATTCAGGTGGCACCGAGGAGCCCACCCACACGTGTGGAGAACTCAACTAAACTTTACCCAGTAAATGAGCGACATGTGAGTCCTTGAAACTTTTTGCAAAGCCCACGTTTGCTTGTAACAGATCAAGTACAAAAATCCAAAAAGAGTCAACTTTTCCACTGTAGTTTGTAACACACCTACTGTTTGTTTGGCGAAGGCAAAGTGTGTGTGTGTGTGTGTTTGGGGGGGGTGATGGTTGTTTAAGAGATGGGGAGGTAGAAATGAAGGTACCATGCCATTGGTCCGACACCCCAATATTCCAAAACCTCCCAAAAATGTCCCGTTGGACTAAAAGCTCATTAGTCCGACCCAAAAACAAAAGCCCATTGCTCCGTAGGCTCATTACTCCAAAAATACACACTCTCCCTGGAGTTTTTTGTCCTTAATATATTAGTAGGTCTATATTTTGATGTAGGCTACAAGTGATCATTGTAACCCAAACCAGGATCTTTTCCTAACCCTGGTTAGTTTTTGTGTCTAAACCTAACCAGACCAACCACAGTGTCATCACACCATTAAACAATCATTTAAAATACTATAAAAATGTGTAAACTGCATCTGTAATGAAGGTCGACATCACATTTATTCACTTTACATGGAGTTATTATAAATCAGAAATGATCTTTTAGAAGGAGCAGATGTTTTCCGGTAAGTTTGGCTGTTAAATTTAACAATATGTTGACGGACAGACAGACAGCTGAAGACTTTATTTACCTCGTCAGTCATTTAAAATGTGTATTTTTGGAGCAACAGGATTTCAGAGCAGTGAACTTTTGTTTTCGGGATAACAAGTTGTCAGACTATTGAGCTTTCGGTCCAACGGGACATTTTTTGGACGATTGCGATTTCGGAGCAATGGGCTGTCGGACCAATGGGCAGTCCCCAAAATTAAAAAGTAACGACAAAGGAATGGCTGAAAGAGATTGAATGAAGAAAAAGACAGAGGAAAGGTGAAAAGAAGAGGAAAAAGAGGCTAACTGAGTTGAAAAGGACAGAATGATTGCAAAGGAAGATACTCAAAGAGCATCAGAGTCAGGGCTGCACGCTTGGAAATTTCCCTTCGAAGATAAGGAAGGCAGAGAGAGTGGATGAAGGGATAGGGGAAAGAAAACCAAAGAGAGAAATGACTGGAGGATAAGAAGGAGATAACTTAACGAATATCCTGTTTCTATTTAGAGATGACAACAGACAGGAAGTAGGAGAACAGAGGGTTATGTGGAAAACTGCATCAACAAAGACTGACAATCCTGTTTTTATAACTTGTGAGCAAGAAGAGAGCAGATCAAAAACATGTACAATATACAAACGCAAGGAACTAGAGTGAAAGAGTAGAGGATGATTGGTGGCAGAGAGGTAAAAGATTGAGGACATATATGAGCATCTTGGTTCCTCAGTGGGGCTGAGGAGCACACCATGAACTTTAAATACTGTGAGATTGGCAGACTATTTTGGCAGGTCATTTCCTCTGATGTCCCTTATCGTTGCTGTCATTCCTCTTTGGATGCCATCTACGACTAGCCAGATTGAAACATTCAAGTATGTGTGACATTTTCATATAAATCAATGTCCATTTTTCTGCTCTCTCTCTCTACAGAAAGGTTATGAAAGCCAGTTCTGTTTGGGCTTTCTCTGGATAAATACATAATCTGCCATACAGGACGTTGAGTTGAAGTTTTCTGGCAGCTGCAACAAACGAAGAAGAGAAAAGAGCATCACAGGCAGTAAGTCCAAAGTTATTGACAGAAAATCCAGGGAGAAAATGTACACACAAGTGATCGCTCGATGGCATATGCGCATCAGGCACCGGCTGCGTTGGGTAGTGTTCCGTCATTTTGACAGTCATTTGACATCCGTAGCACACGCATTATGTGGAGACGTGTCATGTCAACAGAGGTTAGTTTTGACAAGTTGACATGCATCAACATGCAAAGCAAAGACACCGCCAGTGTGTTTTTCCCTTTATTATGTCATAAGAGTCTGTCCACAACAAAAGAATAGCATTAACGTTAGTTGTTTGTCCAAACAGACAACAGGAAAGTGCCAAAAACTGTAGTTTCTCAAATGACCAATTGACCAGTCCCCATAGACCTCCATGTTAAAATGCCAAACTTTACCACAGAAATAAACATGTTTACAGCCTGGTACAAAAAATGGTTTTGGTCTCTATAGCTAATTTTCAAGACAACTGCACAGGGGGTGAATTCTTATAGAACTCACCCGTTTCAATTATATTAAGGCGTTATGCACAATTAAGGGTGTGGCTGCTTTGAGTGACAGGTGGCGAGCACAAACTGTAGGCTTCATTCAGCCCGCCTCAGCTCCATCCACGCTCCATCTCTTTGGCCGTTTTTGGATTAGCTGGAGGCATCAGGCACTGCCAAGATGGCGACGGCCGGAGCCACTCGCATTGAGGGTCGTGTCTAGATTTACGAGAACCGGCAAAAACTCTCGCAAGACTCATTTCCCAACGACCTAACCATACCAATCTAACCTTAACTATTTGAGTTTAATGCCTAACCATACCAATCTTGCAAATATAGGGTTACCTTCCAGCCACTACTCACACTGAGCTTCACGATGGCTCTTCAGAAACCTATGGGTGATGTCACAGAGGCTACGTTAGGCCATTTTCTATTTCTATTTCTACATGTGTTATATTAAACCGTGTACACACCAAGTGAATTACATATAAAGTAAATGTAAAGATACAATTAGACGTGAGTTCCAGCCAGGCGCCATGAATAACGCAGCGCAATCACGCAAATTATCTCATTTGCTTGAGTTGAAAAATCTGAACTTCTGCTGCAAAAGCTGCGAGTAACTAAAAGTAAGAAAAGATTCAAGCGTTCAAACTCGCGCAAATTAAGCGAGTAGATTTGTTTTATTCACACCTTTTTTTAAAGGCAGCTTTATTGGAGTTGGGCTCAAAGTAATGTATCAAGTAATGTAACTAATTACATTTCCATTGTTAGTGAAGTAATGGAATTACCTTTTCAATGAGTAATATGTAATACTTTTACATTTTCCAAGTAACGTGCCCAACACTGTAAAAGATGCATTTTTTGGAAGGCAATTGGCCGTTTCTCATGTAGGTATGAGGACTTCTGAATTATACCAGTGATGTTTTGATGATTGACATTGTCAAAATAAAATACATTACTCTGATTTCACAGATGAATCTGTTAAATGGAGTCCTACAGGAGGAGGAGGGACAGAGTGTCAAAGATATGGAGGAACAGGAAAGGAAAGCATTCAAGAATCCCAAAAAGCAAAAGCGTGTCGCGTATTATGAAATATGATAGAGGCAGCTTGTCGTGCTCCAGGCAGAATAGTACACTTAGCATGCAGAGAGGTGAGAGAGAGAGGGAGAGAGAGATACAGAGAGACAGAGAGAGAGACAGAGAGAGACAGAGAGAGATACAGAGAGAGAGAGACAGAGAGAGAGACAGAGAGAGAGAGAGAGAGAGATACAGAGAGAGAGACAGAGAGAGAGAGAGAGAGAGATACAGAGAGAGAGACAGAGAGAGAGAGAGAGAGATACAGAGAGAGATACAGAGAGAGAGACAAAGAGAGAGATACAGAGAGAGAGAGAGAGATACAGAGATTGGAGACAGATGGAATGAGGTTTTCCTGAAACGATTCGGAGCACCGCTTGGACGAGCATCAAACTCCCCCAGTTTTTTATCTCCCCCTTTTTCTAAATGCCCGTCCCATCTCTCTCTCTCCTCTCTCATGTCCCTCTCTCACTCCTCCCTCCCTCACCCACGCGCCCTCTCCCCTCCCTGTTTTGCAGCTGAAATGACACCATGTTCCTGGAGTTTCATCAGAATGTGCCTGGCATCTCTGCAGAACCGTGTGTGTGTGTGTGTGTGTGTGTGTGTGTGTGTGTGTGTGTGTGTGGGAAGACATGGACTGATCATGCATACAATTTGCTCTTTTACGGCCACATAAACCCGACATGTTTCCATGTGCTAATTTATGAGTGCATACAAAATATATAGTGCCATGTGCTCTTTACTGCTTGTGCACAGCGTTAGTTAGTCCTTTAATGTGTGTAATGTGCACGTAACAGGGGGATGTACTGTATACGTGTTTGTGTGTGCGTGCCTTCCTAGTTCCCTGTTTTTTACGAGCGTGTGTGGGCATTTCAGTTGATCAATGATCCTCCCCTCCATCCTGACACGGGGCTTGTTTTGAGAGCCACTTATCCAGATTGGACTAAATGAACAGAGAGAGGGTGGGATCGAGGGAGGAGAGGAGCTCGGGAGAATAAACGCTGATAAAACCGCAGGTCGGCGTGCTGTGGACTGCAGGCCGATCCATCAATAGAGATTGTTAAGGGGCAGGAGAGAGATAGATGAGAGTGATGTCTTCAAAACACGATGCAAACACACTCCTGTCCAATAGAGACAGAGACACACACAGACCCACTGAAGGTTCAAACTCTGAGTTTACACACTGCAACTGCAGGTAACGAAACCAGTCATTTGTCAATGGCTTAATGCCAATTGTAGTGCCTTTGCCTTGTGTAAAACACTGTATTGCCTCTGTGTTTGACATGGTTTGCTTTGAGTTGCCTCGATTATAAATTCAAAGTTGCACTGACATTGATATCTTCTGAAGATACCTAAATCTCATTGTAAAACTGGGATCAGACATTGTCCTAATATCAATTAAAACATGTTATGAAATCTGTTATAATCTGAGTTTTGACTGTGGCCTAATCCACACGTACACAGGGATGTTTGAAAATGTGGTTTTTCCCTTTGTTCTCAAACAAATCCTGTCCAAACAAAAATCTCCATCCAAATGTAAACGCAAAAACACAACTGAAGCGATGTCAATCTGGTGCGTCGATCGCTCCGCAGCGCATTCTGTTCCTCAATATAGTGGAAGAGAGGAAAAAGAAGAGATGTAAAAAAGTTAGCAAGGTTAGAACCAGAACTCTCTTGGTCACGTCCGGCATTGCACGAAATGTCGCCTCATTTGTGGCGCTTCACAGAGACAGCGGCGCACATTCTGACGTTACAAGCCAAAAACTCTGCTTTCCCTGTCTACACTGAAAACAGTGTTTCTGCAAATCTTCAACCTGGCTGGAGTTTTCCAAAAAAATCAGTTTTCAGTGAAGTAAAACACAGTTTGCTGTTTGCTATAGCCACGTCACAAATCTGCGTAGCCCCAGTTAAGCCCCCTCAAGAATTATAGTATTTTTTAAATAAAGAAATATGTAAAAGTTAATGACCAGCCATTCTGTCCCCAGTCCCACTCCTGGCTGCATGTCCTGTGTTATGAACTGTGCTCGGGAGCTGTCCGCTGCTGAAGTCTTTGCACGTGAAAGACGTTTCAGTCGTTGTCTTGTGGTATTCATGGGAAGCCTAAAACATTTTTCAACAGACAATGAGAAAGTCGAACGCACAGTGCTTATATTGGGCTTATACCTATTGTATTGAATATTCTTTGGCCAAATTAAATTAGAAACTGTATTTATATCCAGTGTGCTTTTATTGAAAAAAAGACGAGAACTTTCTTACAAAGTAACTCTGAAGTCATGAAAATGTACTATTTTCTGAGCACCTCCACGTATTTCTGAAGTTCCCTCTGAGCTCCGGGAGAGAAAAAATGGCGCCGTGCCTGCGTGTAAGTGTGGACCAGGCCTGTGTCATGTCAGTTTTTATTGACAAAAAAGTGATTTTTGTTTGGTGTGAAATACTGTGCTAATATAATACCAAACACAGTAAGATATGTTCTTATCAACAGGTGGTAAAACCTGGTGAAGTGAAAGTGAACAGCACATATATGTTACACTTCTGCCTAACAAGCATTGCATTGTTAAATCAAAGTAGATTGGCCACCTGTCTCCGTCACCATTAACAGTGTCATCAGCCACAGCTGTCACTTGTTATCCTGTAAACTCTCAGCTCTCCACTGGGATCAGACCACAATGATGTGTTCTCTCTGTTAGCTCTGCCTCTGACAATGTGTGAAATTACATTATAGCGACGTGACAGTTAGCATAACAGGAAGCCAGACGTCTCTCCGGTGATGAGAGTCTGAAACGTGCTCGTAAACCGAAAGGTGAACGCCGGCTAGTGAGCGTGAAATTGTGAGAGGAGGTACAGAATTGGGAAGGCAGCAGAGATGAGGGGGTGTGACATCTTCTTTGGAATAATAATCTGTTTGTAGAAAATGATTGGATTTGTTTTTTGTTTTTTAATGGCCTCAGCCATTCATCATCCCACTGCAGTCTGATCAAACTGACAAGATGCAGCTTCAGCAAACATGTTTGTGCTCTGAGGAGCTTGTGTGATGTTAAAACCCACAGGAGCCATCATTAGGTCACTGAAAAGTTTCAAAACTGCTTAGTTGGTTGTATAGTATTTTTAGCTTTAGGTGTACAGTATAGACCGATTAATCAGTCGGCCGATTAATGACATTTTGAGATAATCGGCATCGGGCGATTATCTGAGATCACAAGGCCGATTAAATTAATTTTTAAGTATTTTTTTCTCAAATCATTACAACATTTTTTTCTGGAAAAATTATGACTTTTTTCTTGAAACATTACAAGTTAGTTCTGGAAATATCCAGATTTTTTTTCTCGAAACATTCTGACTTTTTCTTGAGACATTACTTCTCTTTTCTTGAAACATTACAACGTTTTTCTGTAAACATTTTTCCCTAATTTTTCACTTTTCTGGAAACATTACGACTGATGCAGATCTACAAAAGGACCAAAAACAAAGAGATGCTGCTCAGTGGTCCTGTGCACTAATGTTGTTTTTATTTATGTAAGTTTATACATTTCAGAAACAAAGACATGCTGCTATCTGCTGAATAAATGTTAAATAAATGTTCATTTAAGTTCAGCAATTTTAAATTGTTTTAGGTTATTTTATCAGATGCAAAAAAAAACAACCCACAAAACAAAATCGGCACTATAAATCGGCCATCGGCCGCCCTGCTCTCTAAATATCTGTATCGGCATTGGCCATTGAAAAACCCATATCGGTTGACCACTATTGTAGACAGTTTGATACAGAGTGATTTACAATACATGTACAAGCGGTAAAATGGTAAAATAAGTGGACAACCACACAGACTACCTCACCAGTTTGTTGGGGGATATGAGAAATGTGCGTGCGTGCGTGCGTGCGTGCGTGCGTGCGTGCGTGCGTGCGTGCGTGCGTGCGTGCACAGGAAGAGAAGAGGACATGTCCTTCTGTGGTCTGTGTCACATTGCCACATGTCCACAGTGTTCCTGTGACGTCACAGCACAGGAGATATTTTTACTGTGAAAGTAACTGGGTGCAGGAGAAAGTCCCCAAAATACACACAGGCTCCTCTTTCTACAATGAGTATTAGTGGAGCTGAGTTTGTAGGGATCAGATCTAATAACGACAGCAACTTCAAAGTTGACCTAGTATCATTTTAATGGCATAGAATCGGAGATGTCATGTCCAGGCAAGACTGAATATATAAGCTTTTATCTCCTGAAGGTTTAGCAACACTGCTTCAAGAGTCCAAACAAAGATGAAGAAAAGTGAACGCATCAATTCTCAGGTCTCCCCACTGGCTTCCTGGGTGCCACATGTAGCAGACCAGAGGACCTGGGAGGCTGAGACGTTTCTTACACTGAAAAAGAGGGGGCGTTCTATGTAGACGTTAGTGAGTGAGTGAGTGAGCTGTGGCTAAAATACATTTGGCTGCTGCCCCTATCCACAGCGGTACATTTCTTAGCTTTTGTGCCGGTACTCCTGAATGCTTCTCCAAATTGGGTTCGTGCCGACCGCCATCTACTGTCGGTAATGCACCAATCTCGGCAATTGTGTAATCCGACTTTGAAAGCAATTTGTTTCTTTTATTATGCGAGTCGAACGTTTCTCCACACAATACAC
>JAOVVB010058169.1:0-14449 GCA_028570985.1 Heterobranchus longifilis
TGTGGGGTGTGTGTGTGTCTGTGTGTCTGTGTGTGTGTGTGTGTGTGTATAAAGGGGGCTTAATAGAGAATGAGCAATGTGAGAAATAAGTGAAGACAGATAAAGAATGTTTTAAAGTGAAGTGAAAGGTAGCAGGGGATCTAGGAATGTTTCCACAGAGTCTCATATTTTAACATATGGAGGGGTTTTAACCCACTTATTCTGTGTTTGATATTTCTTATGCATGCAGTCCACGACTAGCTCAGACTGGAGTGAGTTTTGTGAGAGTCCAGTTGGAGTTACAAAGTCCAATTTTTGTAAAGTAGTAATGAGTGAGTTACCACTGATGGAATCATTTAATTGTGATGTAAACTGTAAAATTGCATCACTGGTTTTGCAGGTTTTGCTCCAATTAGTGGGATGTGCAGCAAGTACCGGAGCTGTACCATTAATGAGGACACAGGCCTGGGTCTGGCATTCACCATCGCCCATGAATCCGGACACAAGTAAGGATTTCCAACCCTCTCATGAGTGCATGATGACAAAAAAAGTGCTGAGAATTATGTCTGGTGGTGAAGTTAAGACATCAACCTTGAACCACAATGTCTGGCCAGGGGGCTTTGTTGCATGTCATTCCCCATCTCTCCCTTTGTTTACAGTCGTTTGTGTACCCTCGGGTATCCATTAAGCAGAATGTAATTTTCTGTCGCTAGGGTTCTCAATCAAAACAGTAACAAAAGACGGAGTTTGGTGAAGTCGTGAAGTAGCATGGGATCATGGGAGTTCGCCACCATTGCTGTTATTTCAGTCAATTTCTTCTTGTTAGGATTGCTTCACTGTTCATCCAAATTATCCAGAGAGATCTCCTCCTCTCCAAAACAAAAGGACCCAGTGATTTAAATTGGTAAAAATATTGAATAAAGCCAAAAATGACCAATATCTAAAAAATGTGGCTTAATAATGGATAAAAAGTAAATTTATGATTTCTGACTTATGCATGCGTAAAGGGGATATGACGCCATTGACAGGCAACCAAATGTAACGGAGCATTACTGTAGCAGGTCTCGCTGCCACCATGAGTTCCCCTCATCAGCACAGAACACAGAACAGACAGTCCGTTCACAGACAAGAGTATTTATTTTTACGCCTGCTCACACACTTTTACCACAAATTCACAATTCTTCAACAGTACGCCTCTGCACAGGTTTCAACTCAGTTCAATAAACAATATACAGCCCGGCGTCCGTCTGTCTGTGGTGTGTGGCAGTCATCCGAGGTCTGCACGCTGCTGCATTTAAAGGAAGAGTGAAATTAGACAACAAGCACCAGCTGTGCTAATTAACTCACCTGCCACTGCTCTCATGATCCCCACACCTCTCCCTCCTGCAGCTGACTGTCTGCCATGCTCACCTCCACAGCTACCTTGAATAAAATTACAGATTTCTCTGCGTTTGAAAATTATTGGAAACATTTGGGATAATGTAAGTACACAACACAACCAAATATATAACATAGGTCTTGTCGTTTTTAGATATTTTAATGCAGTTAAAAGTTACATGTTATACATTTTAAAGCATAAAACGCCCTGAAAAATAATTACAAAAACTATGAAGTGTGACTAAGAATGTGCTGAAAAATTAAGTAATGGTGCATGATGATGTAGTAGAATAACAAATACTTTATTCTTCCATTTGACATGTAGGCTATCAACATATGATTTAAGCATTTAAGCATTTATTTTTTTCTCCATGTGCAATAAATTCCCATGGTATTGCAGTGTTGTGGTTTCTGCTACAAACACATTTAGGTATGTACAGCTACCTGTATTCTACTGTTGGATTAAATAATATGAATCCATTATGGAGTACTGCTAACTTGTACACAGAACATTATTTTCTAGGGCTGTAGTCGATTAAAGAAATCCTCAGTCGACTAACACTCATACGATTTTGTTTCTCCACAAAGAATCATGCAGAAGCATCACTTTACATCTTGTGTTTACCAGAGATGTACTCATGCGTTTCTTGGAAATAAGTCATTCAGCATGAAAAAAGCATAAAAAACGACTAATCGAAATCAAAATCCTAATCGACTAAAACCAAAACGATCGATTAGTCGACTAATCGACTAAGAGGGGGCAGTCCTAATATTTTCTACCTTTTTTTTTTACTCCGCAGTTTTGGAATGGTCCATGATGGTGAAGGGAACGTTTGTAAGAAGTCAGAAGGCAACATCATGTCTCCCACATTAGCCGGTCACAATGGTGTCTTCTCCTGGTCTGCCTGCAGTCGCCAGTACCTCAGTCGCTTCCTCAAGTAAGCAGCCGTGTTTTCTATTACTGCTATGCTTTTGTTGTGGTGCTAAAACAATGCAAAAAGAATTGATTCAAGAAGCACTTATTGTTAATAATGACATTTATGGGTATCACTGCTCGAAGAGAACATGAGAGCTCCATCACATCCATATGGCACATTGATTGGTGAATAAATCCTCATGCAACAAAGACACAAAGCACTGTATTAGTTTATAAAACTGACATATTAAAGCATGGGTCTCCCTGGCAATTTTAACCTGCAATGTGTTTATATTATTCAACATGTGTTACTGATAGAAAAAACATGTCAGCAGCAGTATCAGTTACAAATGCTGCTCTGATCCAAAGAGTGCCACGTGAAAAACTGCACTTATGTTATAACTATTATGAGGCTTTATTTTGCAAAAAGCAACGGCAAGCAGGCCAAGTGTGTGTATGTATATGTAAGGCTGAAATATATAGCTGACATAGCAACTATAAGTGATATATGGTGCTGCAATTCTCCCGTAGGTGTTGTTTTACAGACTGCATATTGTATGTTTTATGTGTCGACGTACATGTGAGTGAAAGTGTGCAAAGTTGTGTGTCTGTGTTCAGGCATACAGCCTGCTCATCCAAGTGAGGAAAACAAGCATCACAGACATAGCGTCCATGTGTCTGGCCGTGTTTCTATGTGTCTGTGCATGTGTGTGTGTGTGTGTGTGTGCTTGAAACCAGATAGCTCAGAGCCAGTGCCCACCACTAAATTTACCAGTGTGTTAACTGAACTGTCAGGTCTCCCCTCTCAGAGTGGTGGAGACAGACAGTGTATTTCCTCGCTGAGTTATTAGAGCTGGGGTGACCTCACCCTTGTTAGGCCTGTCAGCCTTATATTAAACTCCCGTCACCCCCTGAGGCCACGTGGAGGGGATCTCTGCACCGCTGAAACAACCAGGGGTCGGCTTCCTGCATAATCACTGAATGATAAAAATGCTGAAATGCTGTACGTTTTCCTAATTGCAATCAACAGAATGTTATGATATTTAAATGTTTTTGGCTAAATGTGTCTGGTTGAGTTAACTGAGACTCCTAAATGTCTCTACCTTCATCTGCTATAGAGGGGGAGTGTTGTGTCAGCCAAGAGAGTTTACATCACACTCGCTCTAAATCTGCCTCTCCTCAGTCGGCTACGACAGAGAGCTCTGTGCCAATGCAGTACGTACAGTCAGATGCTTTATCTGACCTCTTTGTCATGCCTAAAATGGATGGACAACTTTCATGGCAGGGGAAGCAAAATCCCCTTCAAAGCCACTTGAAGTTGTGTTTTGGTTGTTTAAGCGCTGGTGAAACCTTCAGAAAGTCAGTGATACATGAAAGTTACAAGAGGTTATTTTCCCAGGGTCACACCGGACTTTCACCCAGGAGACCGGAGTTCTAGTCCGTGTGTATAATGCAACCGTCACATGTAGGCTATTTAAAACAGAACTAGCAAGCAGGGATTTTAATGCCAATCCCAGTGTTTTGTTTTACTAACCTTACCAACTTGTTTTGTTGCCTAAACCTAACAAAGTGTCGTTTTGAATTATTCCCATTTCACAACGTTAATCGCAGCAATTATGACGTGTCTATCACGTGACCGGGACGTGTCTTTAAACCAGAAGACATGTTTGTATATATTATACAAACTGCTGTGCAATGCTTTTCATATGATATCATACAAACAGTTTATGAGAATGCGTTGCTGTATTGGTATGTACATAGTATGGTATTTTCTATGCACACCATGGCCCCACCTCCCTGCGACATTTCATGGCACTGTCCTATTACCAGCCTTACCACCCCTGACAAAACACACATTTTTCTCCATTCTTGTACATCCCGGCTTCGGTAGCAGCTCTGCTCCTCTGCTCTCGTAGCAGCTCGGCTTCCTCTCCTCACCTCTTGCTATCGCTGTCTCTCATGTGTGTGTGTTGTTGAACAATCATGGATGAGGAGAGACTAATTGTTGAGGCCGAGAAATATCCCGAGCTATACGACCCACAATCCCGTCATTATAACCGCAATGGCAAAAAAAAGATGTTGCCTGGCGAGCTATAGCTCTGAACATTGGCTCATCAGGTGAGAAATTAAGTTTAAGTAAGTTTAAGTTTAAGAAATTAAGTACTCAGACCTTTTACTTTACCAAAAGTAGTACAGTGTAAAAAGTGTTGATGCATTGCAGCGCGACGCTTTCCTATTGATGTTAGAGACAGACGTCACATGACGCTCCGTGGCACTGCGTCAGCAGTGTGTTTTGTACATTATGCTCACAGATTAACACATTATATCATGCTTCCGAACAAAATCCGTGGAAAATCCGTTTTATGGGTGGTTATGTCTTATGTGCCAGACTATTTCCTTGCCTGGCTAGCTGTGTCTTTGTGATAAGCTAAATTAACCTACGTTTACTGTAGACTTGAGAGTGGTGTCGATCTTCTTGTCTAACTTTCAGCAAGAAAGCGAACATTAATTCCCAAAATGTCAAACTATTGCTTTGAATAACATTTTGGTGAAGCTCTGAATATTTTGTTATCATTGAAGCTGTTGGAGGCGTTGAATCATCATTAATCACTTTGAAGGTAGTGTAGTTTCATTGATGCTCAGCAGATATTCTGTTACAGTGTCTTTCAGGGGAGAATCCATCATTTTGCAATTGGCATATATCATCAAGACTTTTGAGACTTTTTCACTTGCCCCATAACACAATTTATCTGTATTTGTGTTTGATGTACCAACAAACCATGGTGAATACAAAATGCTCAACAATTTTGATATGGAAGAGATGAGTCACGAGATCTGCAGGGCATCCTAGAAAAGAATGGGTGCTTTTCTCAATTATTTTATTTTACATTTTTATCTATGTTTTTATCCCCAGCTTATGATAACCTCGTGGCGTACAGTGGGGAAAACATTTTGTACTAAGCCTCTCGCAGTGCCATCAGTGAATACAAAAAGCTGCTCTAATGAGAATCTGTCCCAAGATCTTGTAAATGAGCAACATCGGGCTTGTAATTTAATGTGTGAGTGATTGCCTGCGTGCGTGCATGCTTGTCCACGGCCCTTACTTGTGTGCCTGCTGATGTGTGTTACTGTACATGTAATGTATTCTTCAGAAACCTTAGTATGTGTAGAATATCAGAATATTGCACTTGCAGAACAGCCATTGTTCTCTGTAGACACACAGGACCCATAAAACGATAGAAGATCTCACACACACACACACGCATACGCACTCTGCTAAAGCAATCATGACCACTCACTAGCATGACGAACCTTTCCAATGTATTTTACCTTTTCATGCTCTTTCCACCATATTGTTGTATTATATTCCCCCTGACTGCAGTGTATAAGCTGTAAAACATCTCTGTATAGTAACCAGTGATATCAGTTAACACTGGAAACCCCCAACCCCCCCGCTGGTGTTAGGATATGAGTGATATGGGCAAGGATTTTTTATTTCTGTCATAATTGAGCCTATGATGCATTAAAACCATTACTCTCAGGGTTTGGTTTGGCAGCTTGTTATGTTACCACGGCAACTCTTTACGGTACTCTCCAAAGTGGGAAACAATGGAGCATCATGGACTGATGCTGTTGTGGAATTTCTATGTGCACAGCATGGAGCCTTGTATACCAGATACCTTCCCTTTATAAAGCCTTGAATCACATGTCTGTTTGACTGTTTATATATGCATGCATGTTGTATATCACCAGTTGTTTAAAGATGGATTAATCCTGCTTTCTTTTACTGTCTCATTCTACTTGACTTTCTTCTGCTGTCCTCTGCTGACCTATTCACCTCCACTCTCCTCCCCTTGCCCCTTGTCCTGTTTTTTTCTCATCACTCCTTATATTTACCTACTTTTCCATGACTTCCTCTTTTATTCTGCTCTCCTGTCCTCCAGTTCTGCCCAGGCTGTGTGTTTATCAGATGAACCCAGAGCAGTCAAGGAGTACCGGTACCCTGAGAAGCTGCCTGGCGAGCTGTACGATGCAGACACACAGTGTAAATGGCAATTTGGGGAGAAGGCCAAACTCTGCACCCTCGACTTTAAAAAGGTAAAATTGATTTTGACTCAATTGTGCCATCCCATGCAAATTTAAAAAATGAGTTTAAAAACCCCATGCTGTGCTTTAATTCTCTCTGGGGGTTTCTCAGCATACCCACTCAAGCGTGAGTGCTTAATTAGTTTAAAACAATGTGGTGGCAATTGTTCCTTAGGAAAATACAGAGAAAGGAATTGAGAACGGGATGGAGGGAATGAGGTCGAGGAAAAAAGAAAGAATAAAGGAAAGAGGAAGGAAAAGAGAAACTGGTTAGGATTGTATTCCCTCATGTGCACATACACGCACATGCATGCATACTGTACTCTATCTCTCTCTCTCACACACACACACACACACACACACACAACATAAACAGTGAGAGTTATAATTCTGCCCATGAAATGCTCACGGGGATGGATGACTAAATATACTCTGGAGCGTTGCCAATGGGAATCTCTCCTTGTTGCTCTCCCATTGTCTCATTATTGCTGATGTTACTGTTTGAGATACCCTGAATGAGACCAAAAAAGTTTTAGATCACTTCAGACGTTTGAAATTATTGGTGTTCTTGCATCTGGATTAGAGATCTTCACGGGTCCAAATATGGCACCCCACCTGAACCTAACCTGGAGATGCACCTGTCCTTCCAAAAGAAGGAGTCAATGGATATTTATTTGGTTTTTATTTGAGACAGTATTTCTTTTGGAGTTGTTCTGGTAATAAACTCTCATATGTATGAAAGAGTATAAAGTATACTGAACCTCACAGCTCATTGTGTGCATACATGGACTCTGTCAGCAAACTCATCAAAGAGCTACTTTGCCGATTTTAAATCGGCTCTGTGTCATCTTAGTGTGTAAATGAACAGTGTTTGGCTTCCCTCCGTGATCGCAGCGCACAGAACGGAGGTCTGCCGAGATCCAGAAGGTGCATTTCACGTCGCTCGGTGGATTTCAGCTGACGGTCACGTACAGCACGCACCAGAGGAACTCTGCTGGACTCTGCTGTGAATTTTGTGAGCCGTGACCACGGAGGGAAGCGAAATATGAAAAATTAAGCCAACGTGGAAGTGCCAAAAACTGCAGTTCCTTAAATGGCTACTTGAGGCTGCCTCCAAAAGCTTATCAATCCCCTTATTTTATAACTCACCCTTTTAAATTATAGTAAGGCTTATAGTTATGCATCAGGGCAGGCTGCTTTGAGTGAGCAAGCAAAGACTGCAGGATTATTCAGTCCTCCTCAGCTCCACCCACGCTCCACCTCTTTGCCCATTTTTGGATTAGCTGGGAGTTGGGCGGAGTCAGGCACTGCTAAGATGAGTGACCAGGAGCCACTCACTTTGAGCTTCATTTTGGCACTCCACGTGTACATTTTGATGCCACTCGTGACCTTGTGACTCTTGAATATGTTCTAGAAACTGCAATGGGAAAACTACCTTGTTCCACAGTATATTTTTTATGCACAGTATTGTCTTCATGTAGCGAAAATCAGTAGTTCTCACTGCTTAAAAGCATCAACACTTTAGTTTAGATCTAGGTTTAGATATTTGGGACAGGACTCACTCTGAGGTTTTCTGTTTTATTGAAGAGCATGGTGGAAAAACAGAGTTGGGAAAAGGGCTACAAAATGCCACATTATTACCTGGATTTGAACCCATGATATCAGCACATGGTTTCCTACTCAGCCTGCTCATCTAAACATTGATATAAGATATTTGAGAATTGCTCCCTCATGGTTTTGTTTTTGGTCTCATGCACCTGGTAGCGGCAAGGTGCACAGGACCCCCAAATCCCCAAGCAGCACTCATGCTCACTGTCTTTCCAGACACTTGTTACTCCTAAAAGAACACCACAAGAATTGGCCTCAGCAGTGCAATTCATCGTGCAATGAATTCATATTTCACAAAACTTTTTGGCAGGCGTTGTCAAGATAAGGTACCGCCGGAGGAGCCAAATGATACTCTCCGTGGTGTGTGGGGTTAGATAGAGCCGGGTTACCCCAGCAAAACGCAAAATAATACGTATGTTTCCCTGTTTCTCTCTTTAACTCAGTTTCTGTCTCACTCTGTCCATCATCTCTCTCTGTCTTTTCCTTCCATCACTCACTTATTCTTTTCCCTGTCTCTCTCTGACATTTTTTACTGCTACAAAAAGGCCTGAGCAAGCAAAACAGCTGGACAAATAGGCCTTGGGATGAATTCCATGGTGGCTCTTGGCAGCAACAAGCCGAGGCCGAGGTGCCTGTCAACATCTGCACTGAGTCGTCAGAATCTGATATAGTCATTCAGATAGTAGTATAGTGGACATGTTAAAAAGTAGCAGGCCATGTTTCTCAGGCAATGTGAGCAGGGGACTGCTGAGAAACACAGCCATGACATCATGTAAGTTTGTTAAGTCAGTTGTGACCATAATGCACATAATTGCATAGGATTATCTCTTTTGTCATATATATAACATTACAATGTCAGATATTCATATTAAATGTGGCCAAAGCTTCAAATAATGCAGTAAACATGTAAAAGTAATCCCATGTTAACAAAAACCTCGGATTTCAGACCGTTCTGAACAGTTTTTTCTACTCTCGGCTCAAGATGACATCAACTCGTGCCAGATTTCTTCATGTGGTCATCTGCTCCAGGCGCGTTGCTGCAAGTGTTTATGTCACACAGACTGCTACATGTAGCTACTGTACATGTCAATGTCAGGGAAATCTACAATGTACATATTATTGGTTGCAGATGTTGATAATTTTGGATCTGATTCCTGTCAGAACATGTCCGGTTGTAAAGTTTTTGCTTTAGAAGCTTTTATTGGTGAGTTCTCACAGTAGAAAGTGCTGCTATACTCCATTACAGTCATTCACTGTGTTGTTTTGAACATTAAAGCATGTAAACATGTTCTAGTAGAAAGCCCAAAATACAAGTATGAACCTGAAAATGAGCATAATAGGTCTCATTTAAGTTGTATATCCTGTGACCAGATGTACTGTATGTTCGGCAAAGAAAATGTATGAAAATACTGATTGCAGCCTTTATTCATTTAATTATTTTGTCATTCTGCTGCAGAAACTGGATGAAAATGGTTTTATCATCACTGATGCATTGCATTGCCTGTGGGATCATAAAATGATGTTATCCTAGCTACTGAAGCATAAATATTTTGGAAATACAAGGTTGCTGCGCACTGATAGCTTGCCAGAAGATCATTATTCAGACAATCTCTATTTCAGCAAGTTTCCAATAGCTCTCTAGTGACAAAATATCGATGGTATCATAACTGATTGTCCTGGCTTTGTTTACTGCTGTTGTGAGAAGGATGCTGATCATCCCAATTTGGAGCAGGAGAACATGTTAGCAGTGCCGTGTAATTTACTCTTTGCCTTTCTGCCATGTTGTTCCAGGATATCTGCAAGGCTCTGTGGTGCCACCGTGTTGGGAGGAAGTGTGAGACCAAGTTCATGCCAGCTGCTGAAGGCTCGGCCTGCGGCCCCGATATGGTGACTTAACACGTGTATCTATGTGTGTGTGTGTGTGTGTGTGTGTGTGTGTGTGTGTGTGTGTGTGTGGAGGAGGGTGGGTGATATGCTCACGAGCTTTGTCACCTCAAGAGTGGCGTCACATGCCTGGCATGGGAACCCATTCATTTCTATTGGACTTTTTTATCCATCGCCTTTGAGGCAATGCGAGCCGTCATACAAAAACACATAAACAGCAGCTATAGCAGAGATATGCAGCGAGATATCTGTTTCTTTAGGATGACATTAACCCTTTGAGAAGCTGTAGCGGAGTGGATTTATAGTAACCATATTGGTATCACATGAAACTAGAAGAGGTAAGGTACCAACCATATTATGCTAGCCTGTCAGGAAGGGAGCTAAATAACGCTGCAAAGTTCGGCTACATTTTGGCAAGGGAAACTGGCATGGCCTGTTTTTTTTAAAGGGGTCCCTTGACCTCTAACCTCCAGATATCTGAATGAAAATGGATTCTATGGGAACCCATGAGGGTTTACAGGCATGCTCATTTTATGACAATCCCATGCAGTTTGGAGGAGTTTGCAGTTTTTGTCATGCAATGAATGTGTTATTTTCGCCTATTCTAAAATGATGTATTTGAATATTTCTGCATACTGGGGTCCATAAACAGTCTTGCATTATATAAATTGAGTATCACTGGAAAGCTCAGCTGGATTCAATGAGCCCAATTATATTCTTGTGTGATGCTGTTAGTTCCCATAGTAATCATTTCATTGTAGGGAGACCACTTATTGAAACTTGACGTCACTGTATAAAATGACATGTTGTGGCCTCGAGGATAATCACAGCCTCATGAAACTTTACAACCATAAACTAGAGACCCAGGACATTTAGAGGATGTATAGTAGGTATATTGACCCCCCCCTTAAAAAAGATAGAAAATGGTCTATGTATGAGTATTAATCATGTTTTTGTTTAAAAAAAAACCCATCCATTCAGGGGTTAGTATTACCCTTTAATATCATCACTAAGATAACCTCTGTTCCATTTTAGCCGAAGGAGACAAAATGATTTTGCAGTTGATACGCCTGTTTTGTCAAATGAGGACAGCATGTGTTTTTTTCTGAGGTTTTTTTGTTTTTTTTACTTGACTGTTGCCAGCACACTGCTCCATGGCAACATCTCACCAAATAAATCCACAAATGAAAGGCACCAAACAAGAGCCTCTCACAAACATGTCTTTGCAGTTTTGGTGAGAATATGCCCAACAACACAGTTCAAACAAGAACATTGGAAGTGACAGCTCTCAGGTTCCCTGCACAGTAACAGACTGAGCTGTGCAAGACCAGTGATGTAAGTGAATTCAATTTCGCAGTGGATTTACCCTTTAAGGCATTAGTTAACCCAGCAATTTCCCCTGTGCTGCTTAGTATTATCAGCTGTGTGACATTTAGTATAAGAGCTTGCAAAAAAGATGCACGCACAGATTCCTCCTCCAAGGGATACCAGCGACCTCTGAGGGAGTAAACTGCACTCGACAAAAAGTGATAGCATCTCATAAGGTGAACAGGCAAAACTGATTGAGATACTATAATAAAAGTAACATTTATTGAGTGTTTAAGCATTACGTAGTGCAGATACTTCCACTCAGTCTGGCTATTTCAAGACAAAAGGCCTTGAAGTGAGTGACACTGCACTTCTTTTTACACTGTTTTTACACACCAATGCTTTTGTCCCAGTGTAGACTAATAAATCAACTTGTAAGCAAAGAGCTTGGATTGATTTTATAAAGTTTTAGATTTGGGTTCATTTGAGTGCAGCGTCAATAAAATCTTTCTTTTTGACAGACACTCTCCCTCCATTATTTTACCTCCGGGAGCAGCTGCAATTGGTTTGTTGCTGACGTGGCAAAAATGTGCCATTGGGGCTCAGGCCAAAAAGCAATCTGTGCTCTTTATTTATTCTTTGTTTCTTCCCTTCTTCTTTCAAGATGATTCTCCCCCCAAGGCTCTCTCTCTCTCTGTGTCTCTCTCGCTCTCTCTCTCTCTCTCTCTGTCTGTCTGTCTCTCTCTGTCTGTCTCTCTCTCTCTCTGTCTCTCTCTCTCTCTCTGTCTCTCTCTCTATCTATCTATCTGTCTCTCTCTCTGTCTTTCTGTCTCTCTGTCTCTCTCTCTGTCTCTCTCTCTCTCTCTCTCTCTCCCTTGACAGCCCCTCATCCACATTTGCTTCTCAATATATTGAACTTGATGGTTTAATCCCGCCCTCTCCCTCCACGGGACAATTAACTGAACACAAACAATGACAGGCTCACTTAGGAATCCGTGGCACTCAGCCGCAGGGGGAAAACTGAGGGGAAATCAGCTGTTCTAGTTTTTAGTCAAGGACCACGAGATTAGTTGGAGGAGTGTGTGAGAGTGTGTGTGTGTCTCGTGGCAGGCATGAACACACAGAGAGAACAAGAACAGCTGAATGTATGCCACCCTATCCATGCTAATGCATGAGTGTGTGTGCACAGTGTGTGTTTGTGTATTTTACTCCAAGGCGAGCAATTGGAGTATATTGTGACTGATGTCATCTTGACATGTACAAATCCAGTTCAGTCCTGTGCCAGGGAACAGCCCGTGACATAATGTTGCTTTAAGTGAGTCGAGATTCTGCAAAGTACTCTCGCATTACATTTTGGGATTTCGAGCGATGTACTGCTCATTTTTGGAAAACGTGATTGGTTGGCTGGTTAATGACTAAGGCATGAGCTTCCTGTAGCACCTCCATCATCTCACGCAGGGGTTTTGGTATCTGAGGAGGGAACTGTGAACACCACTGAAGCTCCTCTCTGTCGGGTGAAAAAGTGTGTACATGGCTCTCTCCCCAGGCCAGATTGTGAGGGGAACTTGCCTCACCAAAGTGGGAGAATATGGGTAAAAATGTTTAAAATGCATAGTAAAAATTTGTCTGTTCTCGTTCACTTTTTTGCATACATGGAAAGCCTAAAGCGGGGAGTGCAGCAGCAGGAAAGACCCCCCCACACACACACACACCCATATGGTACAGCTACAGCTACATCACATCAGTGATAACAGAAATAACACTGATAGTCAAACAGCATTAAAGGAGGAGCTGCAGCGAGTAGAACGCAGAGGAAGGATAGTCAGGCTAAAGCAGCTTAAATAAGGCGCCCAGTAACAGATTTGCCAATTAGATGCACAGAAAAGAATCAGCTGATCCATCAGACTGAACAGCTTGATTGAATCAGCTGACTGGGCTGGCTTGAGATTTAGTTAGAATGTGAGCTTGACTCACTAACGCTATGCTCAGTTTTGATACCACAGTTTCATTTTGATTAGATTTGTATTATTGTCATGAATTAATAATATGCCAAGCCCATGAATTACAAATAATACTAAACAAATAAACCATCATGCTGTTTTTTTCCCAATATTTTGAAACAATTTATAAGCATTCAAATAAATTAAAAAAAACATTCCAGTCTGTCATCATCAGTGCACCAAAACATTTCTGAATTTGAACAGACATTTCATTTAATATAGATATTCTAAACTCATCATAATAAGAAAATGTGATAGTAGTTAATTTCAAGCATTTCTCAGATATTTATACTTTTGTTTTAGATCTGAAATGTTTCAAAATATGTTTTTCAGCAGTGAAGAAACATTACTGTATTGATTTGTGCATTGTTGCATTCAACCTGTTTCATGTTTTTGTAGTTTGTTTTTTACTTTTACAGCTGAAAAAAGGGAATTAGGGAGAAAAAAACAAACGTGAAATACAGTGTAGGTCAACATAAAATGCAAATATGACAGACTATCACAGTAGGAGAATATCCTTTTCAGGTATGAGACAGTTTTTCCACATTTCAGTTGTGTGTTTGGCTTAGCTCTGTTAATTCGAGCTGATGACAGCTCAAGGTAGAGGCTGTCCAAAAAGCAGCACAACTGGAGTTTCGCTGATTGATTGTGAATGTGTAACCAGGACTGGACCACGACCTTTTTGACAGCAGTTAAACCCGAAAGCTATATCTTACAGTCCTCTTTGGTTTGACAGACAGTCATCATAAAGAAGAAAGAGGGCAGGGGCCTTTGGAAAGTCTTTTTGACACTTTTATGACACACTCCCACTCATCTCCTCTCTCCCACTCATAATTCCTCTCTCTCTTTCGCCAGTGGTGTCGTAGGGGCCAGTGTGTGAAACAAGGTGACGAGGGCCCGAGGCCTCAGCACGGCCAGTGGTCAGAGTGGTCGTCCTGGTCTGCCTGCTCACGAAGCTGTGAGAGCGGAGTCACCTATCGAGAGAGGCAGTGCAACAACCCCAGGTAGGTAGATTTCTACATAATAACAGTCCCTAACAAACAAGTACAACAGTGCATGTTAGCAAAGATGAGAACAGCATAAAAATATAAATATCAGCAATCAGTTTTAGTGGAATAGTTCTCTTTCTCATCGAAAGTTAGATAAGCGGGTCGATGCCACTCTCATGTTTGTGCGTTAAAGCAACACTTCACCCTCAAAATGACCATTTCTATATCAGAATCAGAATCAGAATCAGAATTGTTTTTATTGCCAAGTATACAAGTATACAAGGAATTTGTTTTGGTGATAC
>JAOVVB010058196.1:0-14448 GCA_028570985.1 Heterobranchus longifilis
ACGCACGCACGCACGCACGCACGCACGCACGCACGCACGCACGCACGCACGCACGCACGCACGCACGCACATGCCAGATTTATACTCTCAGACTTTTATCATGCCATCACATAACTGCTGTTTTTTTCTGTACATCTAGCTTGTTTATCTTCTATGCATATATGTCACACTTATATTACATATTTTGCCCAGTGTGCTCTGAGAAAAATATGGCGGTATGGAGGTAATTCTCAAGCCGTGCATGGAAATACTCAGATGGGAGGGGGGGTATATTCTAATGGTCCATGTGACACAGGAAGGGGAGCAAAATGTGAATGGCTTGTTGAATCTCATGTTTTCTGATCTAAGCAGCCCATAAAAGACTGCATTAAAAAAATGTTTTATTTCACAGTTTGTGGTAGGCATTCCAGATACCCAAATGCTTTTCATGATGTGTCCCCTTTAACATTTCATTATTACACAAGGAGAAACCAGAAGGAGTCACCACCATGGACAGCTGATGGGGTGCTTAATAGCCGCCAGCCATTTATATGGCTTTTAGCACAATAGAACCTTTAAACCTTACAAAACCAGACTTCACCCGGGTTTTTACGAGGCACAAACAAGACAGTGATGGATATACAGCAGCAGAAGGGACAGATAAATGATGGAAGGAGCAGAGAGGAGGGGATAGGGGAGGGGCCATGGGTGCTCTCGTGACTCCATCACCCATCCTTCAGCGTGAGCCAGAGGATCAAATGTCAGACCAATCAATCGTCCACCAAGCAGACATCTGTAGAGCAGACCATGATGGCATTTACCTCCCCAGGGTGCATATCAATAAAATAAAAAAAGATATCATACAAAATTGATCGTCCCCCAAAACAACCTGCCCACCCACACCATCAAGGCAGTCCCTCGCCATCATCATCATTTGTTCTGCGGCTCCTCGCTCGCTGTCTGTCTTCTGTCTGTCTCTCGCCAGTCCCTCCGCTTTTTTGAATGTCTGTCTGTTGCAATTATTTCACTGTGTTCGACATGGATGGATTACTGGACGGGCCTGCCAGGTACAGGCCCAGGGGCCCATAGGGCCATGTTGCTAAAAAAAATGATCACAAAGAGATGCTAAATAGCCACAAACATACATAAAGCGACTACAGATGACTAAAAAATAGATGCAAAATCACCACAAAAACATGCAAAACAATCACAGAGATGCAAAATGATGACAAAGAGATGCAAAACAACCACAAAATGACCACAAGGAGGTGCAAAACAACTCAAATAGATGTAAAACGACCACAAAGAGAGGCAAAATGACTACAAATAACCCAACATGACCAAAAATAGATGCAAAACCACCACAAAAGATGCAAAACGACTAAACATAGATGCAATCACAGAGATGCAAAATGACTACAAAGAGACACAAAATGACCACACAGAAACGACTAAAAATAGATGCAAATGACAACAAGGAGACAGAAAATTTCTACTAAGAGTTTCAAAATGACTAAAAATAGATGCAAAACGATCACAAAGACATGCAAAATGATTAGTAATAGATGCAAAACCACCACAAAAAGATGCAAAACAATCACCAAGATGCAAAATGAATACAGAGACGCAAAACAACCACAAAATGACCACAAGGAGGTGCAAAATAACTCAAATAGATGTAAAACAACCACAAAGAGACACAAAATGACACATAAACAAGTAAAAACTAAAAATAGACAACAAGGAGACTAAATTACTACAAAGAGACACAAAACGACCACATAGAAACGTAAAACTACCAAAAATAGATGCAAAAGGACTAAAAGGAGACACACAGTGACTAAAAACGACCTTAAATTACTACAAAGAGACACAAAATGACTGCAAAAGATGAAAAACGACTAACAATCACAGAGATGCTAAATGGCCACAAAGAGACGCATACAACTTAAAACAACCCAAAATGAATACAAAGAGACACAAAATGGCCAAATAGAAATGTAAAACAGTTAAAAATAGATGCAAACAACAACAAGGAGACAGAAAATTATTGAGAGATTGAAGAGACTGAAAATAGATGCAAAACAATCACAGAAATGCAAAACGACCACAAAGAGACACACAACAACCACAAAGCCACTACAAAGGACCGCAAAATGACTAAAAGGAGACTTTTTGAGACTCTTTGAGTTTGGAGTTTGGATACACTTGTTCCTATGTAGACAGGGTGGAGGGGGGGGCTCTTACATGTCTGTGCCCAGGGCCCCATTGTCTGATAATCCGCCCATGGTGCTTGATCGATGTCCAACAGACAACGTTTGCAGGGTTTCGAGGCGCCGTGCAGCAACCGCTAATGACGTCTTGCGGTCTTTTTGACAATGTAGCGCGAGGAAAACGTCCAGCTGCAACGCTGACCAGCCACCCACAAACACCCACACACTGATGCCGCTTTAATCTGACACTGAATTATCACAGAGGTTGACCTACGTGACCTTTTCAGACCCATTTAACCGATCATTTGCATGTTAACCACCGAGGCCTCACCCGGTCGCCCTCCCCCCCGGCTCGGCCTCCGATACCCCCCCGCCGCGCTGTGACAGGGACACAATGGGACGTGCGCCGCCAGAATACCAAAGCCAAATACCAAAGCTTTTGTTTGTCCAGGAGGATGAAGTACAGAGGAGTGTATCGAGGCAAGAGGTCAAACCATCAATACGCCTAATACAAACACACACAGCTGTCCACTACACACTCGCCTCAAGGACAGAAAGACACCTAGAGATTACCACAGGCTCTATTTGTTCTGTCTGCCCATCTGGCCGGGCTGAACGCTGCAGACATCCTCCATCTTTTGTCATTTTTGAACCAATAAATACCTGCTCTATCAAGTGGACAAATATCCAGTGTCCCCTGTGTTTTTTGTTGAAAATATCAGGTTGTGTTTGAAATGTTCTGATGAAACCAATAAGTCAAAATCACTTAACTTCACTTAAGGTTATGCAAACAAGTAGTTAGTGTTTTACGGTGTTTGGCCTCTGTATTCTATATATTCTATTCTATATACAAATATTACTTTACCCAATTTGGTCCTAATGGTGTGAGTTGGTAATATGCCATCAAATGACAATCAAAAGTGGTTTTAAAAAACTACAAATTGATTGATTTATTCTTATATATATTATATTAAGTGGATAGTTTCATGATATATCACTAGATTCGGTATAGGTCATAATTATCACCATACAGTATATAATATAATTATTATAATACAGTTTATTGATAACTGTAATCAACAACAAAATGAGAGATCTAATGGAAGTTAAGGCCTTTTGTCTTTGCATGACCCCTTATTATTTTACAGACAATTCAAAGAGTATTTCTGAATAAGGATCAAAGTCAACTTTGAGCTCAAGATTGTTTATAGATAAATAACTTAACATTTAAAAAAAAAAAAAAAAAAGAATTGCCACATTTCCAATATTATGTCTACAATTAATTTAGCTGGACAGCACAACAAATTTAAAGTCATTTTTCTCAGGTCTACACTTTTGCCTTTGTAGGGCAGTTTTGGTGAAATGTGGATGCTTCACACACGTGTTCAACCCGACAGCACAGAAGATCTAAACAATCACAGTTACAAGATTAATGTCACCAATTCAGTATCCGACTAGTCTCTCCACAGCGCTGCTGGGGGAGAAGTCTGGATTGCTCTGTTCTGTCAGTGAATGATTGTAAAGATCTACAAAGAATATGTTTTTGTGGAGGTGTTCCACTGAAACGGGTTCCCTCCTGACACTATTCTGCAGCGTCTCTAATGAACGGTGAGTAAAGCCAGTTATTTCTGACTGAACGGGACATTTATTGAGCCTTTCACAGCATTTTGATTTATTTAATTAAGGCTATTTTACTGACGCAAATTTACTCACCATGCAGCTTGTTCATGCTAATGCTAGCCTAGCTGCTACTTCCTAGTGAAACTGCTGGATGTGGACAATGTTATTGTTTACTGCTATGCCGCGGTCCAGCCACATACTAGGTTTTAACCTAGTCTTGTTGGTGAAACATGGATGCATCACACACGTGTTCAACCCGACAGCACAGAAGATCTAAACAATCAGCACAGTTTCAAGATTAATGTCTCCAATTCAGTATCTGACCAAATGTTCCCCTTCTGTTCCTGAGTTATGGCGTTGGACAGAAAAGCATTTTTGCAGAACATTATGAAGTTGACCTCCTTTTGGGATATGAAATGTCATCATTTTATCATATTAGACATTTGTGTGAAGCTTTGTCATAATAAGTGTAGGAATTCTTGAGCTTTGGCCAAAAAACATGTTATGTGAGGTGTCTGTGACCTTGACCTTTGACCTCCAAAATTTGATCAGTTCATCCTTGTGTCCAACTGGGCGTTCGGTCCAAATTTTAAGGAATTCCCTCGAGGCGTTCCTGAAATATCGTGTTCACAAGAATCGGACGGACAACCCGAAAACATAATGCCTCCTGCCAAATGAAGCAGGATGAATGAAACAAGTGACGACACTGATAATCTGTAGTGTAAATACCTGCAATAATGTAATAAAAAAAAGAAGCAAAGGCTGTATCATTTAATCATGGCTGAGCTTGCTCCCTCCGGCGTTTCCGCTCTCATTACTCTCTCTGTCTCTGTTAAGTAAAGAGAACAATCAGAGGAATGGCTGCCCTGTTCCAAATGAAGCCACTCGCCCAGCGCATCAATAATGTTCACACTCCTCACCAAACTTGAGCTAAGACTGGAAAAACTCAGTGGTTAGCTGCATTGACTCTGCAGCTTTTAATAAGCATTGCAATAACCTATAAATAACACAAGCTGCCCAGTGTTCTGTTTAAGATCCTAGTAAGCCGCCGGCTGTGTCTTTCCTTGTTCTTCTGTATGTCTCTCTAAGCACCTCCCATGAATACAGCATAAATATTTTGGCAGGTGGTGTTTGGAGGATATTAGAGCACAAGCGCTGAGCGCTCAGGGATATCGATTGAGCTTTAGCGGCCAAGAGCCACGGCTCTACTGGCATCGATACGTCGAGGAGAAGAGGTTGAATGAGGAGGAGTGACCTTGAGCCAGGAAACAATCTTGGCAAATAAAGCCCCGGGAAGGAAATGCAGGGAAACAAAACACAGAAGATGTCAGAGTGCAGAGACTTGGGGGTGACACTGTGAGGTCTATAGAAAGAGAATGAGGGGAAAACACAGAGCAAGAATTTGGAGTATTTGAAGTATGTTTGAAGCAATCTCTTTTTCTTCCGATTGCTATTGATTTAGTAGCAGTTAGGGGAAGACACATAAATAACTGTTCATGCTGGATTTATAGTGCTGCAAAGATACATGTAAATGTTTATGTGCATGCAGAGAAAGGTGAAACGGGCATCCTTATCTTGCAGGAGAATCGCAGAGGAGCCTAAGCAAATACCTCCAAAATCTCGACAGAGTATCGAGCAAAACAGAAAAAGTTCACCTTATTTAAAGTTGCAATCTCGAAGATCTCTGTTGCTGCTGTAATAACTTTCCAGAGTTGGAAAATTCTTCCTCATATACTCAAAGTCTCACTGGTAATTGAGGCAACGTGGTCCCATCGACACATCATTGCATTTTTTTTTAAACAGTGCTGTTTCCGATTTGAACGCCAGTTAAGAGATATGGGACAAATCCCACAGTTCTGAAGCTAATATGAGGCGTCCGTGATCTGAGCTAGTCAAATCAAGAGGGTATCCTCCAAATGTATGACCTTTGTAGAACAAAATACCAGTGTTCCCTTCCTGAGCTGTGGTGGAGGGATACTGTATGTCCCGGTAGTCACATGTAGGTTTGTTGCTAGCACAAAATACCAACCATAAGGGTCAGGTTATGCTTGAAAATAACTAGTTCGTACAACATGCTGTCCGACCTCGTCGTGAGACAAAAGTGTTTCTAGCTGTTCTGAAAATAGCAACACTCAAAGGTGGGGGTCTGCCCTTCCCTCAGCCTTGTGTTCCCTCAGCACCTATGCTTTTTTCCCATCCAAATTAGGCGCTATGTTTCCTCCATCCTTGGGTGAATTAGGATTAGTTTTACCTCACTGACAGAGCTACTGATCTGAGGAAACACAGGGTTGAAGGAGCATAAGGTTGAGGGAACATGGGGTTGAGGGAACATAGGGTTGAGGGAACATAGGGTTGAGGGAACATAGGGTTGAGGGACATAGGGCTGAGGGAACATAGGGTTGAGGGAACATAGGGCTGAGGGAACATAGGGTTGAGGGACATAGGGCTGAGGGAACATAGGGTTGAGGGAACATAGGGTTGAGGGAACATAGGGCTGAGGAAACATGGTTGAGGGAACATAGGGTTGAGGGAACATAGGGCTGAGGAAACATGGTTGAGGGAACATAGGGCCAAGGGAACATATGGCTAAGCAAACATAGAGTTGAGGAAACACAGGGCTGATGGAACATAAGGTTGAGAGAACATAAGGCTGAGGGAATATAGACACACTCCCCTTGAAAGCAGGGTGAAAAGCTAGCTGTCATAGAGCAGCTTGGAAAAATTCAAACCTATCCGTTCAGTATCATGAAAGCTAGAAGTTCTTTTCTTTAATAACTGCTTGTCTTCGAGTTGACCCAGTGTTTAGATTCCTGGTGCATTGCAGCTAATTTGCTTATTTCAGAGGGTTTGTTGAACAGTCTATTACAGTTCAAGAGGAAATGGAGTCTAACTGATGTTTACATGATCCAACAATAAATAGCACCTGAAACAACAAGCGCACACATGATCTTTCTCTTTACTGTGTCAAATAAAAATGCAGCCGAGACCAATTAAAAACCACAGGACACCATTCCTTCAGAAGCAACACTGTAGCCTCTCTGCTGCTGTAAAAAAAAAGAAGATAGAAAACGGCATGCAGAGGAATAATGACATTGTCTCTGAGCTGATAGGCCTGAATTCACAAAACCTTGAACTTGTTTATTCATCTGATGAATTCATCCATGTGGAAATGAGGTGTGAAAGCACAGTGGCACTCCTACACGGAAACCCTCAGCTGGTTATCAGCACAGAGCAGTATTGTGCAACTCTGTGAGGTAACCTTCGTATTTCTTAGGTCATGCTTCGGGATTTAGACTGTTCCCTACCTCAACAAGACCATTACCACTGCCAGCACCTCACTTTTATCTTCCCTCTATTGGTTCTTTCTCGGCTTCTCTTTGTCTGTCTCTCACACACACACACACACACACACACACACACACACACACATGAACTCCCAATCCTCCACCCGCCCCTTTGTGTCTTTCTCTCTTTCATTCCACAGAGATGATTTATTTTGTTTCTCCCCTCTCCTCCTCCAGTCCTCAGCCGCCCTCGGGGTCAGCGCCGAGCTCCATCACTCTGTCTGGATTCTTAATCCCCACACTGGAGACGCCCGTGCCAATACAGGAGAATAACAGATTAAAAAACACAGCCCGAGCTCCGAGTATCTCCCCTTTCTCTCCCTTTCGTCTCTGCCTCCCTCTGTCCTCACAACAGATAAGTGGAAAAATAAACTTGAGGAAGCTAAGCCGGAGTTGAGAGGGGCGAGTCATCGAACCAGGGGATGACAGAGAAGCTTCCAACGCGGCGGTTAATGAAGGTGATGCAGCAAAGCAAGGCCCTCTGCGGAGGCTGTCTGAGTTATAACACCGGAGCCTTGGGAGGTGACACGACTGCAGGCGGGAAGGTTTCCACTTGGCTGCAATTGTCTAAGGAAGATACATGGTTGACCCCAGACAAAAATATAAGTAGCAGAACATAAAAATAATGAAACCTGAGGCTCCATTTTCACATAACCAAAAATAATGGCTCTTTCACCTATAGGTAGGTCACTGTCAGCTTTGGCTCCAAAGAGAATGGAGGGAGGATGGTTAATGGTGACAGAAAATCCAAGGGATCTTATTAAAAATAAGAACAATGTATGAAAAAAAAAAAAGAAAACCTGGCAAAATGGCAAGAAAATGTGTCGACTCTGGAGGTCATATTCCAATGTGTTCTCATGGGAAATCATATTATAGCACACCCCTGTTTTTTGTGTGTCATGGCAACACATTTTAAGCTCTTTGTGTGTCATTTAAACGCCCCGTTCTCATTCCCAACTCGTCACACATGGACGCTTGGTCAAGAAGCGGGGGATTTTCCCCATTTTCTCCCCAATTGTACTTGTCCAATTCCCTCTGCTCAGCCGTCCTGGTCGTTGCTCCACTCCCTCTGTTGATCTGTGGAGAGTTGTAGACGAGCACATGCTTCCTCTGACACGTGAAGTCTCCAGCTGCTTCTTTTCACCTGACAGTGACGAGTTTCACCAGCAGGATTTAGCACATGGGAGGATCACGCTATTCCCCCCAGTTTCCCTCCTCCCCCGAACAGACAACCCTCATGTTGGTAGGCAGGGAATCTACCACTGCGCTACCCGGGTGCCCTGATGTCCTTATTTTAACCCAAATCACAATGTTTTTCTGAAACGTACCACCTAGTTTTGTTGCCTAAACATATGTTTTGTTTAAATTGACAAAACTGCGACTGTAGTGAAGCATCATAGTTTGGCGCATGAAAGTGACATCAAAGGTTCCTGAAGCGTCCATATGTTAGTTGTGTATGAGAACGGGGCATAAAATGATAAAAGTGAAAAGCTTAAAATGTGTTACATGACACGCAAAACACAGCGAAAAGTGGTGTGCTATTTATACTCTTTCCCATGAGATCACTTTATTATCACTTCATTATTTCATTTGTCTTTCACATTATAATTGATACGAAAAATTGTCATAGTTCTCGTTGGCAAAGGCTACTTTTTATTTAGTTTAAGTCTCAATATTGTTGTGAAATTAGGTCAATGAATATTTTTGGTCAAAGTTTTCATTGAGATTAACACTGGTGATGCGAAAGAGATTAAAATAGACTTCTTTAAAATATCAACTAAGGCCAAAGCTATTTAATTGAACATTGTGTCTGTATCCAGCTGCTGGTAAAGCCTGGACTTATCATTCCACTCTGTAACATACAGATCTGCAGAGAATCATTGTGAAGGAGCTGTATGACTGTCAGGCGCAGTGAGGCGCAGGGCACACTGCAGCTCATTGCTCTTTGTCTCCTCTTTTCCCAACATGTGCACTTACTCCTCGTGTCTTAAAGGATAATTCTAGTTTATCATAACTTTGGTCCCATTTTTATAATTTTGACCAATTTTGAGTATGTTTGCATGCACACTAATATTCCACTATTATTCAGAATATGGCAATATTCCATATTTGATACAGATCATGAAAACAGCTAGCCTGGCAGACTAATTTGCAGATGCGTATTAGTGTTGAACCTCTCAGTTCATTTTGTATCAACGGCGCAGACCAAAATGCCTCTGGACAGAATTGGATAGAGCTACAACCAATCAGAGCAAGGAAACATGACCTACAACCAATCAGAGCAACGCACATGCAGGTTGGGATGGTGTTTGGTCCATTTTCAACCTTGAAGGATGAGAAAAATGGCGGCCTGGTCACAAACCTTCTGAAATTACAGCTAAACAGAACACTAAAATGTGTTTTTGAAAACATTTTGGGTGATAAATAGGCAATACAGTAACAGGATCTTGATTCATATTTGATTAGCACTGCCTAGTTTGACCGTTTGATCTGAATTTTGTGAGCGGCTGAAAGTCGCCAGTTAACATGGTCACTCTTTAATCCGTAACACCAGCATGCGGTCGGGTCACAAACTTTGTCATTTTGCAGCTCAACAGAACACTAAAATATGTTTCTGAAAACATTAGAAGCGAGAAGTAGGCAATGTAGTAACAGATTCTTAATTCATATTTGATCAGTCTTGCAGGTTTTCACCAGACATGGAACTGCTGCGATGCGCTGCAATCAGACAATAGCATCTAGAAGCCAGCCAGTTCAAACTCCACAGAGTCCCGGACCGCCTCGACTCCCCACCGGACCAGCAAACTAACTGCTGCCACCACACAGGTTACACACAAACCCAGCCAGCACAAACCTCAGCACCATGACTCACAGCAGGCTGAGGCCGCAACACAGAGTCTGCTGGCCTGAGGAGAGTCGGAGCAGTCCCCAGGACTGGGTCCCGCACTGGCTGATGCCGAGCCACCAGCCATTTAAGTCCGTCTTCTAGCTTCCGCCGCCACTGCAAAAAGTAGATATCTGAAACACAGCATGTGTGTTACTTTGATATATACTAAAATTGGACACACTCTCCGTGCTGTGGTGGGTGCTGGTCGTTTGTTGACATTATGGGACTCCACGTCTAAGCTAACGTTAGCTAATGTTGCTCACTGGGAGCACGCAAAATGTCACATCCGTTGGATTTTTGTGGAAAATGTGGCCCAAGTCAGTTATAGGCCTAATCAGTTATAGGCAGCCAAGAAAGAAGGTCTCATTTTTTAGGTTAAATTACAATCCTTTCACCCAATGGCAATAAAAAATGATTAATACATGTAAAAAAAATTACACATAGAACCTTTAAGGCTAGATTACCAGGAGCCAAGGAGAGATTTCTTGAAACAACAAACTAAGGCTCCCCATGTCCCCAAATGGACTGTACCTGTATATCGCTTTTCTAGTCTTAGCGATGATGTGACAGATTAATTGATTGGTTGATTGATTATGTCCTCCCACAGAAGATGGATCAGAATGTGAAATATTAGCCTTTGCATATTACCGCTAAATAGCATCCTCACATACACAGCACACCTGTATTTAGACTATACAGATCAAAGAGTATTTCACATACTCAAACAATGAACACCAGCAGCCAGCCGTTCATCAACTTTTCCATCAATAATGTTTTACTAATAAAAGAAGCACATTCTAAGAGCCATTAGCTTCCGATGGCAGAGCTCAGGGCTGTGGGTTGTTGCTGTGAATGCAGTTTCATCAGTCTGGCTCTGTGTCCCCTGACATTTTAGTTCATTAGTTATTTTCTAAGACTGAGCTATCCAGAGGTTTTGGTTTTCTGTGTTTGTTTTTTCTTGTTGCATTTGTTCATTCATGTTTAGTCTGTTTCCTGTTTTATTTTGAAGGTTCAGTCCTCATGTCTCATGTCTTGCCTTACTTTCTGTCTTTGTTACTTTTCCCGCCTTTGTGATTGTCTGCCCCGCCTGATTAGTTTCACCTGCTCCAGATCATTCCTCTTTAGTTCTTCCCAGCTCTCAGTGTTTCTACAGCCAATCAGCTCCCAGTGTTTCCTCAGCCAATCAGCTCCCAGTGTTTCTACAGCCAATCAGCTCTCAGTGTTTCTAGTTTCTTCAGTGTCAGATCTTTGTGTCAGGTTGTGTATTCATGTGGTTTGGTGTTTTGCTCCTGGTTCCTTGTGTGTTTAGTGTTTAGCTTCAGTGTTTAGTATCCCTGTTATTTTAACCTTTTGTATTGTTATCCAGCTTGTTAGTCATCAAAGCTTGCTTTTTTTTCCGTAACATGCCTGCCACCTCCTAGTCTCTGCATTTGGGTCCTTCCCCAGTCCTCACACTGGGACAAGTTTAATGTCAGCAAATAGGCTACCACAAAAAATAGAATAAACCCTCACTTATTTCACATCTAAACTGTTATGGGGCTGTATAGAAATTACCAGTGTAGCCTGGTTAAAAAATATGCATATTCTATTATTGTTATTCTATTGTTGTATTGTGTTTTTCAACCTACCTGCCCAGGGACTATGAGCAGAAAATAGCATCTTTGCTATAACCTGGTGCAATACATCTTTCTTTGTTTCATACAGAGTTAATGTTTTATTGTGCACTGTCCCTGTCTAAATAAATAAAGTAAAGTAAAGTATAAATAAATAGTTGTATGTGATAAAGAAATAAATAGAGTTTGTTAAGATATAGTTGAAATACATATTGTTCATTGTGTGATAAAAATATCAAGTTCATGGGTAAAAATGTTAAAAATGCATATATGTGCTTTAATTTGATTTATTTTGATAAAAAGCTGCTAATTGTATAGAGTATTATGTTTTTGGAGAAGTGTATTTGGTCACATGGGCTGTTGCTTGTTGATTGGCGGAGGTGTGTGTGCATGCGGGGAGGGCGTGGGAGAGGGTTAACCAGGTGTGGGAATTTGGAGGGGGAATTCCAACATCGTGCAAAAACAGTGTGTATTTTAGCTGTCTTAGATTGTTAATCAAATAATCAGCAAGAAGACATGTTTTTGGAGTAACAGAGAATTTCTGCCCGAAGTTTATTGTGCTGTAACCTGTAGGCTGCTCATTAATTCAGTGAGTAGTAATTAAGTTAACAAAGTGAACGGACTGTAGGTTGTTGCTGCCAGCTAACTCAGCTGTACATATAGCTTCGTCTGGACTGCTTGACCTGGAAAGGAGTGACAACCACCAGATAGCGCTCTGAGCTACCCGGGAATGTCCAGAGTTCCTCTGGCAACGCTGGATGATGCTGGATGATGCTGGATGTCCACGTGCTGCCCTCCTGCTCATAAACACATGCCTGTGGATTGGTAGTATTCTCCGGAGGAGAAAGCCTAAAAAAAAGCCTACATACATTAGACTGTCTAGTGTCTGTATACAGTGTTAAATGGTTAGTATATTGTGGTCTCCTAATATTGAGTTATAGCCAGGAGGTATGAGGTTTCTAAAGTGACCCAAGCTCAATAACATTAAGTTAATCAGAGTTACTATACCAAAGTTAAGGGGGAAAAATAAGTCAGGGCCCTATCTACATATACAGAGGGTAGACGGGCTACACCAGTTTAATATCTTGTTATATCTTGTGGTTCTGGCTGATACTGGAGCAAGACCAGCAAAAAGGAAAAAGAAAGAATTGAACGAAAAACAGAAAAACTAAAAAGGGAAAGTGATCGAGCATGGGGGAAAACGCGAGTCAACATCGGTTGAATTACAGGATCTGAAAGGATTAAAACTCTCAAAACACTCAAAATGTAAATACTTTAAAGGGCTATTGCAGGAAATTATGCAGACCATAAGTTGTATTAAATACGGGGTTTGAGTTGATGAAAATCTTCCGGATTATAACGTGTGTGTCTTTCCTTTCAGTCTAGTGTGATGGTGTTGTTATGGATACATACCGCCATGGAAACCGCTCCTTGTCGGTCTTATTTGTTGACTGCAGTGTGAGAACGTCTGTCTGAACGTGTGCAGCAGAGACGATGAACGTCAAATCACTGACCTAGAAATGACAGTGATAATCAACCGGTGTGTCAAGAGTCACTTGCCATATTGAAGTGATGTTTACCCCTTTTTAACTGATGTGGGTTATGGTTACCATGACACCTTGGGTCCTCGACAGGAAGTGTGCCACATTTAACACATCCTGCGAGATACCTACGTGACAAAAACACAAGGCTTTCTCTCAATGATTGCGTACTATCAGATTATAGCTGTGACACTGAGGAGACCTGAGCATCTCGTTACATAACCTTTACAGTTGTTTACAGCCAATGCAAAGGTCAGATGGCAGTTGATGGTGGAAAAGATGATAAATGTGATATGGATGAGTAATGCTGACACCTCGTATAAAAAAAAAAACTCCAGGCTGTTCTCTGTGGTTACATCATTGAAATAGTTCCATGGCAAGTGGATTTATTGTGATGGTATTGGGTGTTGAAAGCTGTAATGCACAGCGGCTGGCAGTGAGATCAGATGTTGTACCCTCGCAGCTCGGAAAAGACCCAGACATTGGTTTTCCATTGATTTTTCTCCCGGACTGTAAATGTTCTGTCGAGTTAAATCAAAGTTTAAGTTGATCTTCGCTTTGTTTTTCAGAACATTGATATCACAAACTTCAGCAGCAGCTGGAACGATGGCCTGGCCTTCTGCGCTGTGCTCCACACCTACCTGCCGGCACACATCCCGTACCAGGAGCTCAGCAGCCAGGAGAAGGCAAGTACAGCTCCCAGGAAAGTCCTGTGTCCCCCCGGTTGCACAAAATGACTTTAGTCTGAGTTATGGTTTCCTTAAAATAAAATCAGTTGCACAAAACACCCTGAAGGCCCCGATCAGATGGAACACGTTTTAGCAGCATGGGGCGGCTTTTTAAAAAATAGTTTTCAATGAGTGTGAAGCGTTTTGCGCTCTGCTGAGCGCCTCGCGTTTTTACAGGAGCGCCCTGAACGAGTTGAAAAAAACTCAAGTCGGAGCAGAAAAGTGCCCGACGTCATGAAGCGTTTCTTCCCGTTGTCCAATCAGATGAAGAGATTCTGTGGTCGCCATGACAACAAGTGGCAGGGACATGTTTTGTAAGCTAACGTTGGCTCACTCTCAGCGTCGCTCGAGGCGAGCTGCAAGACTCGCAGTGTCCGACCTCAGCGGACCTCCGCTGCTCCGGTCCTCTGTGCTCTGGTGCCACACACACACACACACACACACACACACACACACACACACACACACACACACACACACACACACTGCCCACAGAGCTGGATTTAAATCAGCAAAGTATCCC
>JAOVVB010058206.1:0-14448 GCA_028570985.1 Heterobranchus longifilis
AATTCGTCTAGTTTTACTTGCAGTTGCAGTTACTGACCGTGGCCACCAGATGGCGTGACACCTTCGTGAGTCGAGCTATGATTGGCTGACACAGTGGTGGGCAGTCGTGACATCAGTTGAAAACTATGAAAAGCCATTGGTGGACACAGTGGAGCGGATTTAGCATCTTCTGAAGATTAGCTCTGATTATTTTCTTGTAATAAAAGTATTTCAATGGAAAGTAGTCAGTAAACTAGCTTAACTGCAGCGCTACAGCCCCAGCTTCATAATATTTAACGATTTATGGACTTTTATTTTGTATGATGTAACCGGAAGCATTGCTTATGCAATTTCGCTAACTTCATATTCATATGACTTTTATTTTGTAGGATGTAACCGGAAGTAGTGCTTGTATGCAATTCGTCTACTTTTACTTTCAGTTGCAGTTACTGACCGTGGCCGCCAGAGGGGGTAAATACCCACTTTCTGAATGATATGACATTATACGAGGTATCATTTTGTGGAGGCTGTGGCTTGCAGTTGCAGTTACCGACCAGTGGCCACCAGATGGCGAAACAACACACTGCTGACATCTAGAGGCTATAATTAGTAAATGCGACTTCATATCCCAACAGGGAGTGCGGCAGAGTGCTTCCCGCCATGCTTTGCGCTCGTCCCGTTCTGCGCAGCTCGTGTGTTCTCTGCCAGCCGCCGTTGTTTCATTGAGAGAAACTGAACATGGCATCCGACGGACCACCGGGAACCGAATCCCACCCGTCCGATTTAGGCAGTGCTATTGCGGCATTGAACACATGGAGCCACCCAGAGCTTCAGTCCAAGCTGGCGGAGCTGGGAGCGCCCACGATGGGTAAGAAAAGACCGAGAAAGACGGGAGAGCGCACTGGAACATGGACTGTGTTTAGCTAATGGTTAGCTAGTTAGTTGCTAAAGTTAGCTAGCAAAACGTAACACTTCCGTTGCAGTTAGCTAAAGTTAGGCCTGCGGTGTGTTTACACTCTTTGAAATGCACTTTCAGTATGTAATTATTCAAGAAATGTACCAGTGTAATGTGTTGAAAGCAGCACTAAAACATTTATCTGGTCCTGTAGATAAGTTGCTATCGATGTAGTTGTTAGCTTGCAGGCTAACTTCAATGAAGGGTCATGTAAGCACTTGCCAGAGTTAACGTTAGCTAACTTTAGTTAGTAAGTTTAGTGTTGAATGGGCTTAACTGGTGTGGGAAAACACAGCTTACATCCATAGTAGTGCAATGTTATGTCATGACTGTTGACAGTAGAGTCTGCATTTCTTCCTTTAATTAAGTTTTTCGTCATTCTTCAGGTCCCAGAGAGGAGCTGATTGACAGACTGAAGGGATACATGATACAGGTAAATGTAACTACAAAGTTTGTGCCTTTTAGTTTTAACCATGTAGCAGCAACACCCATTGATGCTGAGTGTTTGTACCTGTTAGTATTGGCATGTTGCTAGGAAAAGCTCATTCTGTACTTTTTCAGCAGCACTACCACACAGCTGTATGTAGGGGTGGTCTGCTTCAAGTATAGTGATGTTGATCTGACCACCTTGTAGCTGCACACAACTAAATATAGATAAAGGAGTGCCTTGTTAATGCATGCTTCAAATGTATTTGTTAAGAGAGGCTCATGTCGACTCTTCTGACCTCTACCTTCTTAATGTGATTAAAGGAACAATGTACATTCTACATCTCAGATACTGTCGTTTATAAAGTCTTTGGCACTCATTTGTTTGTGTTTCTTTCTGCAGACTGGGATCCTCCTCAGTAAACCTAATGATGACAAACCAATGGGCTCCCAGGTAAATGTTTCATATTGAACACAAGCGGAAAATGTGTGAAGCATTGTGGTAGTACTGTGAATGTGTTGCTCTTGTTTTTGTTTATATAGATATATAGTTTGAGTATGATTACACACGCTACTGTTGGATCTCCCCAGATTTCCTGGACATGATTGTGTTATCAGCTTAGTGTGTATTACCTCCTAATGATGGTGTAGCACCATTGTTCCATGCTGAAAGGAGAACTCTTCAGTTAGTTTGTATTTGCCAAGTACAATTACAATTTGCATTGTTTTCTTAGATGTTGTTACCTGTGAGCATCAGTCTTTATTTTTGGGGACAGAAATGCTGCAAAGTATAACTCACAGCCTCGATGCAGGATTCCTTTGGATCATTAAAAAGTCTTAAAAGGCCTTAATTTGTATTAAAATTTCTGGAATCAATATTTCAAAAGTCTTAAAAATCCTAAGACACTGCATTGTAAAATCGCTGATACTAGTATCATCTATTTAAAAAATATATATATACAAAATGCCTCTTGCATTAATGTGCAAATGCAACCAGAATTGACTATTTAACCAAGATTTTGCAGCATGGCTGAATCTGGTAGAGTTTATTATTCACACACTCACTCTCTGCCCGCTCTCCTCACGGCCTCCTGTGTTTCCTCCTCTCCAGATGCAGGGTATCCCTCCCATTCCTCCGATGCCCATGCCGCCCATGCCTCCTGGTATGGGCATGCTCCAGGCTATGAGCATGATGCCCGGAGGTCCCCCTCCGCCCGGCATCCACATGGGCATGGAGCCCCCGGGTTTGCCCCCTCCCGGCCTATCGCAGGATGATCAGCTGAAGATGGCCCAGCACAGAGCAGCCATGGTGTTACAGCAGGAGGAGAGAGCCAAGCAGCAGGTGGAGTTTACTGACTATGTGATCCAATTGTTGCTTTCAGCTTTCCCTTTCAAACACAACATGGGGGTGGTACGATTTTAAAAAATAAATAAATAAAATACAAATAAAACAAATGATATTACACAGCAACAACTGCCACACTTATGTGCTCGGTTATAACTCAACTCAGACAGACATTTCTCCGTCCGAGACATCACTGCACAACTGCGCACCAGGTAACGTTACACGTATCGGTGTGTGTCAGTGTGCAGGAGAGGAGAGAGACAGAAAAACACAGCGCTGCAACACGTCTTTTTGTTTGATTAAAACGCATTCATTTAACAACCTTTAAAATGAAACTAAAACAGACTTGTCGGTAACCTACCGCTTACAAACAGGCTCGAATTACTTAAAGTCACGGTAGATCTCCGTCAGTTAATCCGTCAAAATGACGGACAGCCTTCAGATTTTTCCATCATTGTTAAAAAAGATCTGTCAAACGGAAAATATTCGGTCAACACGACCTCTGGACAGAAAACACAGTAGAGTGACTTTAGGTGTTTGACTTTTACTTAGTCATTCACTGATTCGGTGCATCACAGGGTGATTCCCGTGTCACGGAGAAACGGGATCTCCTGGAGCAACAGAAAAGGGCTAGACGATAAAGATAGTCCACCTTGTCAGATAGAGCTTCACTTCAGATTTAGAGATTTGAAAAATGTTACAAACACTCCTAGAAAAGAGTTTTTGTGTATTTCCAAATGTATAACAGTTACAAATAATCACCTTGTGACAGTTAGGGCACATCCTTTTCTCTCTTCTCTCTTTTTTTTGTTTGTACACCCTCGATTCGACTCCTTTTCTTTAACCGTATGTTTTAAGTCCCGTGTCCTTCTTTCTCGTACATCAGGCTGCAGTGATGATGGAGCAGGAGCGTCAGCATGAGATGCAGGGACCGGGGACCAGAGGCATGCCCACTGTCAGCATAGTGAGAGGTATGTTACTGATATGTTCACATTTCTTATTCTTGCTGCACGTCACCTTACCCATAATAATTTGTTTTTATATGACAACTTCATTCTGCCTAAACCACAAAGGAAAAATAGTTGTACAGTATTTCCAGAAGGCAGGCCTTGAGGTGTCCAGCGAGGTTTTAGGGCCGACTTTTTAATCCCACGTTTGGTGTAAACGATCCCGCCGTAAGTAAAGTTTCATCACCTGCAATCTGTCTTTTCGCAGGTATGGATCCACGTGGGCCGCTGCCTCCTGGTGTCAGTATGTTGCCGCCTCAGAAACAGAGAGTGCCACCTCCTCCAGGAGAAGATAACCGAGAGGTGAGCAGCCGTGTGGTTTTTTATGCGATACAAAGTTGGGAGGCAAATACAACTTGTGTACCTTTTCTTCCAAAGATTTCAGATGAGATTTCTTCTTTTTTCTGTTGCCCAATCACACACACTCCATATTTAAAATGTGTACATTTTAACAGCAGAGTGAACACAGAGAATGTGTGTTTTTCCAAAGATAACACTTTTAGACATACAAAATGTATTAACGCTCTGAACGCCACAACCCGTCAGCAGGTTTGAAAAGCATGCTTTCTTTAAAAAATCATTTATCACAGCCAGAAACTGTAAAAACAGAAATTATCGTTGGATATTAAAAATATTGGGTTTTTCAATGGCCAATGCCAATATTTAGAGAGCATCGTGGCCAATGGCCGATTTATAGTGCTGATTTTTTATTTTAATCTATTTATCTTTTTTGCATCTGATAAAATATTCTACAACAATTTAAAAATAATATTAATAACACATGTGACACAAAATTGCTGAATTTAAATGAACATTTATTATTACTCATTCAGCAGATTAGGGCTGCACGATATTAGGAAAATATGCAATATTCCATAACAGTGTTGAATATCACGATAACGATATTGCTTGTGATAAACGGATAATAAAGTGGACTCAGTTCTGCCTTTCTGTTCTTTCAACAGGCTGCTAAAATACAAGAAACTGCTTGTTGAATAAAAAAAGAAAGTTATTAATTATTTCCAACATTCTTTTATTGAACTGAACCATAAAAAAAGAATGATATTTACAATTTAAAGTGCAGTTTTCTACTAAAACTTTCTTTTAACTGACTCAAAAAATCCCTGAGTGTCTTTTGCAGTGTGTTTATTGCAATGAAGATAAAAAAGGATATATTGTGCAGCCCTGCAGCAGAAAGCAGCATCTCTTTGTTTTTGGTCCTTTTGTAGATCTGCACACTTTCATCGGCCTTGTAATCTGAGATAATCAGTCTATCCCTAGTGTTAATTGGGGGCGTGATTGTTTTTCAGGGACTTAGATCTCTTATTGATCGACAGCGGGAGACTACCTGTGCTCCATTCTTAGGTTGTTTTTTTTTTCTTCCGTTCCAGATCTGGCAGAGCGAGGAGGTGAGCATCAGCGGGCCAAAAATCCCTCAAGCTCTGGAGAAAATCCTCCAGCTGAAGGAGATCAGACAGGAGCAGCTCACCGACCCCGCAGGTCAGTACAGCTGCTGCTCACATGTTTTACTGGAATCCATCGGAGGGTGAGACACTGGGGTGCAGTTGGGATGCGGTGGCATTCAGGTTCATAATCTGCCTGTTTCTGTTGTCTTCCTGTCAGAAGAAGAAGATGATGCAGAGATGGACATGAACAACTCCTCTGCACCCGTCATGTCTGAGACAGAAGACGATGACGGTCAGCTATCGAAGAAAGATGTAAGTCTTGCTTTCGGTACAGCAGGGAAAACAAAAATGGATAATTCCATACTAACTCACCTAGAACTCCCAGTTCATATCATGGATTTTCTTGAAAAAAAATCATGTGAAAACTTCATGTGGCCTTACAAAAATCCTATCGCTCTTCTCCAAATACTTTTTTAGTTATGCATTTTGGAAGTTTGGCCCTCTGAGCCATTTTTTGCAATTCTTGTATGTTTATTCTAAGCCTTTTCACCCCACCCATGTACTCATGTAAATAGTTGTTGCTGCACATAAATCATTTTTACCCGAACGAAGAATATTTAATTTTCAAAAATGAATATCGAATACATTTGAACTCTGTGTAGAATTAATATAGTTCTATCACATCTAGAAATTATTTGGCCGTGCTTAAAAAAAAAACAGTGCCACAGATCTTGTTAAATATGGCTTCGGAGCTGAAAAACCCACTTTTTCCCAAGAAGGATTATTTTAATTTCCTTGAAAGTTCTTTTTATGGGAAAGTGCTCATATTCATTGCAGATCTATTAAAAAATGTAAAGATTTCGGTCTCAGCTTCAGAACCGTTACACCCCTAATAAAGGGACGTTTTTTCACATATGTTTTAAATAAATATTTTTTCATTCTTGAACCAACCTTCCCTTCAGAAAAACCGCAGACGCAGAAACCGCAAGAAGAAGAGCAAGAAGAAGCGAGCCCTGGAGAAGAAGGAGCAGGCGGAGCAGCAGCAGGAGCAACAGAAGAAGAAGGAGGGCAGCGACAAAGACAAGGACAAGGACAAGGACAAGGACAAGGACAAAGACAAGGACAAGGACAAGGACAAAGACAAGGATAAGGAGAAGGACAAGGACAAGGACAAAGACAAAGACAAGGACAAGGACAAAGAGAAAGAGAAAGAAAAAGAGAAGGAGCCTGAGGTGGAGATCGAGTACATCACAGAGGAGCCGGAGATCTACGACCCCAACTACATCTTCTTCAAGAGGATCTTTGAGGCGTTCAAGGTGACGGAGCATTAATTACTCACAGGGTTCCTACACACACAGTATGCAAAAGTATGGGATTTGATTTTATTAATTTCCAGGTCTGGATAATTATGGGAAAAAGAAAAGAGCATGGACAAGATATTTGTGTTTCCACACTATTACCCCATTCTGTTTTCTAAAATATAAAATTCAGCACCAAATCTGCATCTGCGATCAAATTAGTTTGTAAGAAAATGCAGCAATATCTTTGAATTGCATTTATACATAGCATCACAAATAAGCAAATATTAAGCCGAACATTTCTGAGTTATGCAGTGATGTTATCAGAAAAGTAAACGGACCATCTTTTCTGCGTAAGGAAACCAAACCTTTATGGCTGCGCTCATCGTCGTTTCCATGGACACCGTGAATAAACACAGCTGCACAAACGCTGTGAATTCAGGCTGGGCGATATGGACAAAATGTTCAGTCATTTCATATCTCGAGAATGATATATATCACGATATAGCACGTCTGGAAATAAATCGTCTATATGAAACAACCACATGGTAGATTTGTTAGTCCTGTCTGAATTAAATACTTTTCAAATGAAAAGTACGGACTATTTTCTCATTTTATTAAGAACTTTAGTGCAAAATTAACATAATGTGCAAGGATCACGACGTAACATAGTTTGGCCGCTGGTTTTTTGACACTGTGATAGAAACGATACAGAAAAATATACACGATAGACATTTTTATATCATTTTGTCGATATATATCGTCTATCGCCCAGCCCTACTGTGAATGTTTAATTGTTTACCTTTTTTCAACTAATTTACAGTTCTTTCTTATGAAAGGGACTAAAAATATGGGGGGGGCAATAATAAAACATTCTAAGGGAAAATAATATGAGTATAGGTATCAGCAATTAATTTACTTCCTTCTAATTTGGCCATTTTTATGTAATCTACAAATAATTCAGGAAGTTTGAGTCTGGAAAAGTCATTTTGAAATGGAAAGTGTGTAGGAACCCTGTACTTAGTGCGCTCTGGCGGGGAGTATTTCTGTTGCGTTCAGGTGTTTTGTTTGGCTTTTGTTTGGCTGTAATGCAGCTTTTCTCTCTCTCTCTCCCAGCTGACCGATGACGTGAAGAAAGAGAAGGAGAAGGAGCCCGAGAAGGCGGAGAAGCAGGAGACGGCCGTGCTGCGGAAAAAGGGCTTCGAGGATGAGAAGAAAGACAGCGACGACAGCGACGAGGTTTGAATCCTTCCTCCCGTTAGGAAAATGCAACAGAAAGAGCAAAGTCCTGTTGGTTTACACGTGACGCATTTGACATATTTTTCACGTACAGGACATGAGACCAGATGTGCCGAAACTGTCAAAGAAGAAGCTGAGGAGGATGAACAGGCTGACTGTGGCAGAACTCAAACAGGTGCATTAATGCCAACAGTCAGAATTACTGTTCATGATTACACCTGCCGTTTGGAATAATTCTGATTATTGTTACAGGATTCGTACAAAGTTTTGAAAGTGCTTAAATTTGTGACTTTTATCTCGTAAATGCACCATTTTAATCTGAGAGAATATCCAAGTCTTTTTCTCTGAAATGTACAATTTTAATTTGGGAAATTCCAATTTCTTTTTCTCTGAATATTACCCCACACCCCGGCTCCGTAATTTATTTATATATTTTTTAAACCTACGATACCACATATAACACGACATACGTCATCGTAAAAAAGAGTTCCAGTACTATCAATAACCTAATTTCTCTCCCGTCTCTTTGCTCCAGCTGGTGGCTCGTCCGGATGTCGTGGAGATGCACGACGTGACGGCCCAGGAGCCCAAGCTGCTGGTCCACCTGAAGGCCACCAGGAACACGGTGCCGGTGCCGCGCCACTGGTGCTTCAAAAGAAAGTATCTGCAGGGAAAGAGAGGTATCGAGAAGCCTCCGTTTGAGCTGCCCGAGTTCATCAAGAAAACAGGGATCCAGGAGATGAGGGAGGCTCTGCAGGAGAAGGTTCCTTCATTTTCCAGCCGCTCCTTTCAAGTTTTCTATTTTTAAAACGCCGTGAAATTCTGACACAGCTCCTTCATTTCTTGTTCATTTACAGGAGGACGCCAAAACCATGAAAACCAAAATGAGGGAGAAGGTTCGTCCCAAGATGGGAAAGATCGATATCGACTACCAGAAGCTCCACGACGCCTTCTTCAAATGGCAGATCAAACCCAAACTCACCATCCACGGAGACCTTTACTACGAGGTACTGGACTCTTTGACCTTTCAGTAGAAGCTTCTTCATGTCCGGTGGGGATCAAACTGTATTGATTATTGTTTTATGGCGATCAAGTCAGTCAGAGCTGCTTTTAAAAAGGCCACCAAATAAGAGCTGGGCAGTTAATCAAATTATATTTTCAGTTATGATTTTGGCTTCCAATGATTATGAAAAGAAGATAATCGAGATTAAAAACGATTATTGTGCCGCATTCAGTTTCACACTGATCTCTCGTTTTGTCTTGTGTTATAATACTAAAATATTGAATATATATTTAGGAGTTTTCAGTAAGTTGTGGCAGTGTGCTACAACATATTTGATCAAATTCCTATTTATTATTATTTTTATATTATTAATTTAAATGTGTATATTAGGGATGCACCGATACTTTTTTTCAGACCAAGTACAAGTACTTATTTTGGTACTTGCGGATACCGGGTACTAATACGAGTACTCAGGGTTTTTTCTATAGCGCTGCCAAAACGATACTTTAAAAACGGAACGGAATATGATCACATTTAGATGATTTATTTATTGGTTCCTAGACATATGATGTCATAAAACCTGACTTTCTGAATCCAGATTTTTGAGACTATTATTGGCACACTGCAATTTCAAGGCAGAAATTCTCAGCCATGGTGTTGACTGATCATTGTTTTTTTAATTCAATAAATGCATGATGTTTCTAAAGTCCATCAGTAACTGTGTTAAATAATCGTGATTTCAATATTGACCAACACAATCGTGATTACGATGTTTGACATAATCGAGCAGCGCTACCACCGAGTGACCTGCTGTGTGTTTTTGTGTCTCTGCAGGGGAAAGAGTTTGAAACTCGTCTGAAAGAGAAGAAGCCGGGGGATCTGTCCGATGAGCTGCGTATCGCTCTGGGCATGCCAGTCGGACCCGTAAGATCCACTAACGTTATAATTCCTTGTGAATTTACTGAGCAAAACAATAAAACCACCACAGAACGACCACAGGAAAATAAAATGTTAAAGTCCTCCTCCAGACACGTTTTAAAGTTTGTAAAAATACGTTGCCATAGTTACGCTATGGAATGCACCAGCCACAAGTCGGCATGGCCGATAGGAAAATTTCATGTCACAATTATCCTGGCCAAAATAACTGCAATTTGCGATATTCCCGAAAATCATCAAAATATGCTTAAAACTCTTAAAACATTTACATTTTGAATCCTGAAACTTTACGACTTTCTTCCTCTAAAAATTCCAACTTTTTTCTCAAAACATTACGACTTTTTTCTTGAAACATTATGATTTTTTTTCTCATAAAATTCAGACTTTTTCTCCTAACATTATCACTTTTTTTCTCAAAACATTACCACTTTGTTGTGACTTTTTCTCTTAACATTTGAGACTGTTGTTGCACGCTGCAGTTTCAAGGCAGAAATTCTCAGCCATGGTGTTGACTGCTCATTTAACTCATGATGTATGTCTTGTAGCAAATAAAAAACACCATATAGACATGTTAACATGTTTTTCACCAGAGGTAAGTTCACAAACACTGGAATTAAACGCCATTTCTTAAGGAAATATACACAAATATGTCCATATAGTATACATTGACTAGTATGAGGTTCCACAAATTCTCTGGGCAATATATCTGTACATGTCTTATTGTGTTGTTCCCCCTGCTGTTCTGTCTCTTTCCCTATTATCCTGATGTGTCGCTCTCCTTGTTACTGCTGTTAAATGTCTGAACGTACACGCTGTGAAAATGAATCTCCTGTAAAATGAGACGTGACGAGACGTGTTTATTCAGAGTAACAAGGAGAGACAGCTGAGACAATGACAGTTATTAAAAATATACCTTTGTTTTTTCAGTTGCAGGCAACAACAGTTGAACATATTGAACATATTTTTAGCTCAAATAAATCCTGAGAGAATCAGCCCAGTGTTCCACAAAGATCCAAACAGAATCGTTTTGGCTGTTTCAAGGAGCTCTGTCGACTGTTTTAAAACAGACCTATTATGCTTTTCCTTATTTTCTGTCATTTTTATACCATTATAATGTCAGATGTTCATATTAAACATTTCAAATGATGAGGTAAACATATGTAAAAGTTATCCCTGGGAACGAAACCCTGTGATTTCAGACTGTTCTGAACACAAGCGGTCGCAGCAGAAGACCAGCATCTCACTGAAAAATGACTGTGTTTGTTACTGGAGTCTGGGGCTCGATATAACGGCTTCAGTTCCCCGTCGTAAAGGTTCTGTGTGACGGCAAGGTAAAGCGGTGAAAATATTCTAAATATAGAGTACACTTAAACTGATATTGATTTTTAGGCGGTCCTTTTTTTTAGGTGGCTAAATTAAGTTTTGCTGTGTGGCCCCGTCCACAGCTGCTTCTGTGTCAGGACTCCTGTCTGCTTCTCCAAACTGGGGGCGTGCCGACCGCCATCTACTGTATAATACACTGACTATGGATACCTCATACAACCCCACTTAAAAAAATCCAAACTTTCCCTTAAAGTTCAGACATCGCCCCTAGTAGTCGTGGGAGCATCATTAGTAGTATTAGAAGTAGCATAAAGTCATAGATTACTGAACAGTTGACAATTTATTGGAATGGACAAGCCAACAGCTAACAAACAACACACATATTTTTGGCTGCATGCTGTGGTTTACTTGATTGATTGTTTTCCAAACTTGGAACTGTCTCAAAAAGTTCAGTGAGCTTTCCACTTTAACAGAAATACCCATATAAGGAACTTGTTAAATTCATGTTCAAACCAGGGATGTTAATAATTAACTGTTTAACCGTTAACCAACATTGAGAATTTTGACTGATTATTATCAGCTAAAGAGCTAAAAATTGTAATAAAACAAAATTGTTGCATGGTAAAATAAATATAGGTTGTACAATCTATTTTTAACTGCTACTTGCTGGTGCACATTTAGCACTAGCAGGTGTGTTTTAAGCTCCTTTTTTTCTGCTCTGTTCGTGGCTGCTGGACAGCCGCTCACAGCGGAGACCTACGTGACACATGCCACTATGTCGATAAGGACTGGTGGGGTGAATCGGCCGTTGTACACACAGTATTTCAGGCGGACACACAGCTGTCAACCTTGCAGGTGGATGTGGTGGAGACAGGCTCGGACATTCGCTCCGCCGACAGCTCCGGGCGTGTACCAGTTCTATTCTGGGAAAGTGGCTGCATGTGTCCACACAACAATGCACGCAACATTGTGGCTGCGTGGCCGGTGAACGACCGCAGCTGTCTGCGAACGCTGAACGTGTATGTCCGAGCATCCCAGACGGGTGAACTTGAACAGTTGCCTGCTTGTCATTTAACGGTTAATGATCGGTTGACGAGGGTCGGCTATCGATTAAGAAAAAAACAGAAAATTAGCATCCCTCGTTCAAACAAAGAACATCCTGATCCACATGATTAAAATCTATTCTCATATACACCAGACAAAGTTGTGAGGCAGATGAATATTCATTAAAACCTCTTACGCACTGTCATTGTTGTTCCACCACTGAATGGTTCTTTTTAAAGTGTTACTAATCCAGGAAATTATACCTGATCCGTTTCCAAACAAAATGACTCATCACTGACTTCCATCGGGTCATCTGTATACTTTCACATAACTATTACATTTACATAATGTGCTATGCTGTGGGCGCCGATGTTCATAATCCATGTGCCAGACATCAAAGCGCTGATTTTCAGAGGTCTAGACATTACAAAGTCAGCATCCATTTACTCTGAGTGGCATCAGCAAGATCCTGCAGTTTGACAATCAGTGCTGATTAGAGGAGCTGCGTAGACTCTCTCAAGCGTTGTTTAAACTCCATAAATGTGTGCACGCTCTTTCGGCTCTGCTGCTGCTGCATATCGACACTCCCGGGATTAAAAAGAGCCCTTCTCGCCACCCAAGTGTCTCTGTGTAGATAAAGGTTATTGAATTGCAACATCAAGACACTCGCTCAGCCACATATTGGACCCGCATGTGACACTCGCTTTACAGTCCGCCACCAGTCCAAGTGATGCTTCAACATTTTGGATATAGAGAGGAAACCGTTCGACAGTGCTTAAAAATTGTATTATTTGGAGGATGTTTTATATTCATACCATAAGTCTTGTATCATCAACGTCAGAAATCTAATCATTACAAGTCTACTCAGGCATGTTTCATACTCGGAGGCATGCTGACAAAGGCCGTACTGAAAAGCCGCCAAACTCATTGTGAAACATACTGGAGGGAAAAAAGACAAACACAAATGAGATTTTTTGATAACTTTAGAAGTCGCGTAATCTCAAGTCACACACGGTAGAGCATTTTGAGATAAAACTGAGAAAAAGTATTTCTATTCCCTTTGGGTCCATGATATGAAAGCAGTTCAATTTTCATTTATTCAAAAGAAAAAAGGACCACTTGCTTCTTTGACATGAGGACCCGTATTTATTTCATTGGTTTTAAAATTGTACTGTTCCACAAACTAAATCGTTATTTATTATCAGTGCAGGGTCCTCAGCACCTTTTACACTCTAAAAACAACATTCTTGAAACACAGTGTCAAATGTTATATTACACCTTAATAAATGCTGATTTGTTTTGTACTTTCACCAACTTACCCGATACCACAGGGCATTAAAACTGCCATGATTTCAAACTTTGCTGCCTATTTAATTCCATCTGATGAAACCCATTCATCTAAAGACACAAACTGTCAAAGCAGAGCCTCTCATCACAGCATGACCTCTCTCCCACTTTGTGTAGCCTTGATTTATAGCTCATATTGAATCACTACTGACGCCTTCGATTTCTTTTTCATATGGTAATTAAAGCACTGCTGAGGAGAAAACTGGAGCAAAAATATTAAAAGTGGACTGTACTAGCCTTGGTACTGCATAGTCAAACAGGTATTGCAATAACTTGTTTAGTCTTGAGCCTCCTGGGTTGTATTTTTTTACACAGGGAGGAGGAAGCATGTGGTGTTTTTTCAATCATTGTTGATGATGATGATTGCTCTTTGACTACATGCTGTAACTCAAACACTGTCAAAACTGCTTGCTGTTGTATGTTGTGCCTGTGTCACGCTTTATTATGTTTTAATACCTGCTGTGAAATTCAGTTGTTTTTTTTAGCCATGCTAGCAGCGTGGCTTTTGGGATAACAATGTCAGTCCACCACTTTGGCTCAGACTGAAATATTTTATAAGCTAACATTGGATGGATTTACATACATTTGGAGACATTCATGGACCCTAGAGAATGATGACTACTGACTTTAGTGACCCTTTATATACTGCCACCAGCGCTGTCTCAACACCTGTAGTTTGTTTAGTTAAATGTTAGCATGCTAATGTGACATTACTGAGGTTAGCTCTAAAATGAGAATACCATTTTTTGTAACTTTTTTTGTTTTTAAGTATAAAAGTGTCTGAAACTGATTTATTGATTGATTTATTGGTAGTGAGCAGCTCATTTGTACATTTACACAGAAACTGTGTAAAAATGTTTCATACGCCAGCTGTCCTTTGGTGACAACTGAAGTTGAAACTTGAACTTGTCTCTTCCATCTCTGTGTCATCAGTTCCACCTGCTCCTGTGTACCCAGGTGGGTTTTTCCTTGTCTGTGTGTGCTGAGACAATAGGCAGGTCAGAGTATTATAGCATGGCGGCAAGAGGTTGTGCTAGTTAATTATTTTGGAATATGAACGGGAAAGATCCAGTGAGTTGCATTGTCGGACGGCTTCAATTTCATGCTTGAGGCAGCGGCAGCGCCAGGCGTAATTTCCCA